>JAJHUR010088900.1:0-12436 GCA_027495735.1 Lutjanus campechanus | reverse complement strand
GCTTCCTTGTTCCGCAGGTAGGTCACTAGATGGCGAAGCAAGCGCACCTGCAGTCCTGGCTCGGGGGCGGGCGCCTGGCGGTCGACGGGGCCCTGGATCGCCAGCAGGATCGCGAAGCCGTCAGGTCGCCCGAGTTTGATGCGGCGTGACACCTCGTCGAGTCGGGTCTGGTCCATGCGGAGCCTCTGGGCGATCTTCAGCTGGCTGGGCTGGTTCAGGCTCTGCAGCTTCAGACTGTCCTTCATCACCGTGTTGAAGAACGCCGCGCCGCCCTCGAGCATGTACAGGTCCGTGGGGAAGCTGCTGTTCTTCAGAGCGAAGAAGCCGTGCCACGTTTTGGAGAGCGAAGCCTGAGCGTACTCCGACAGCGTGCTGGGAGAGGAGGAGGTGTGCGTGTCTGTGTGGAGTGCGGGAGAGCTGGCGGCGATGACCTCGCTGTTTCGATGGTGATGGTTGTTGAGGTGCTCGATGGACGACCTCTTGCTGTGGTGGCGGCCAGGTGGTGGATCTTCTTCACCGGTGGCAGGGTGCCGCCCTCCGACGCCGCTGTCAGGGGAGTGGTCTCTTGGCTCCGTGGTGGAGTCGGGAGCGCGGACCCGTGCACGATCCGGGCTCACATCAGGGGAGACAGCCCCGCCCACACCTCGCACCCTCGACCTCCCCCTCTCCTTCTCCCTCTCCCTCTCCTCTGTCGGCCTGTCGGTGGACGGACTCCTGCTCCTCCTCCTGGTCCTCCTCTCCTCCCTCTCCTTCAGCCACCGCTCCCTGCTCCGGCTGCGGCTCCTCGCTCCTCTCCCGCTCCTCCCAAATGCTTCCACTCCTCCCACTCTCCTCTCCAGGCTGCGGGTGGGGCTGGTGGGGTAGTCTCTCTCCAGCAGCGCCCTCTCCCGCTCCCTCGGGGTGAGGAGGCTGTGGGAGGGCACCGGCGAGCGGTCTCTGGTGCCCCTCAGCTCTCGCTCCAGGCTACGGTGGCGGCTGTAAGTCTCCCCGAGGAGCTCGTAGTGGGACAGGGGGGCGACGGGGGGCTGGTAACCAGGAGGAAACGGCCTAGAGGGGCTGTCCTCAACTTTAGCAAAGTCCACCCTCAAACGCCGCTCAGGCCCACCCAGAGGGAAGCCCCTCATCTGTCCGCAGGCAGCCTGAGCAGCGTCCAAACTTTCATACTGGATGTACGCAAAACTGCCGCCCTTCACATAGTCGATGTTCCTGATACTCCCAAAGCGGTCGAACTCCCGGGCGAGGGCAGCGAGGGAGTTTCCAGGCCCGAGACCGCCCACCCAGAGCCGCGTGGTGGGGTTGGCTTTGCCGTAGCCGATCTTTATTGGGTTGCCGCCGATCAGTCGCCCCTGCATGGCCACTTTCGCTCGGTGAGCCATGTCCAGGTTCTGAAACTTGACGAAAGCATACGCCCCGCCCTGTCCACGGGCCGGGCGTTTAATCACGACATCCTCAATGACGCCGTACTTCTCGAAACCCCTCCTCAGTTCTACTTCTGTGACGTTACCGTCCAGATTTCCAATAAAAAGGTTACTGGTGGCCCTCTGATCGTCCTCCGGTTTTAAATCCTCCACCACTGGCATTGGAGGGAAGCCATATGGCCGCCCCCTCTCATCCAGCATACCATAATAATCCAGCAGCCTCTCCCTCTCCCTGCTGAGACCCAGAGTCTCCAGGGCATAATGTCTCGCCCTGAGGTCTCTGATGTTGCTCACGCCGGGTCCGGGTGGGGACAGGGAGCGCTGTCTGTAGGGATATGGCGCATGCAGAGGCAGATAACCGACGTCTGGCGGTGTCACACTCCGCCTCCTCACATACATGGGCTCAATCTTAAGCTGTCGGTCACCCAGAACTAATCTAGATGACTTGGCGTGGCGGGCCTCCTTGGCGTCCTCTGGGTGTCGAAAATTCACGTAGGCGATCCGGCCCAGCTCCGGCGTGTGCGACAGTTTCACGCTGACGTCCCCAAACTTTTTGAACTCGTGAAACAGCGCGTCCTCCACATCCTCGTCCGAGACCTGCAGGTAGAGATGATGATGCCAGAATTTAAAACATGGCCATTTTGATTGGAATCATCTGATATTGATTCATAAAATATGAGACCAGTCTTTTAATCTGTGCTTTTTTCCGTCGATGTTTGCGTGAAGCTCTCGTGTTCATGCAGAGTTTTTCTTATGGCTGCCCGGTCACCGTTCGTGATGCTTTGAGAGAGAAAAAGACTGCGTGTGGGTTTTGTTTCTGTGACAAGTAGGGCTGGGTATCGATTCAGATTTCCCAAAATCAATTAGATTCAGTTCACAAGGGCCCGATTTGATTTAATATTGTTACAAAACCAATTTTGCTTGGATAGGAAAGAGATTCTCAGAGAACTAGTGCTGTAAACTGTACAAGGAATCATTTAACTTATTAAAATTATCTGAATGCTTCACCATTTCAGAATCACACAGTCTGCAGGTAAACAACATCGCTCACCCGGAGCCGACATTAGCTGCAGCCTGACACACAGTGTGGCTAATGTTAGCAGAGCTAGCAGCAGCTGTTGTGTCTGTGTTTGTAGTGAATGTAGTCACACATTGATCCAGACCAGTGGTTATATGTCAGTTTATTCTGGCCTACATTCATTCTTATTTTCATTTTCAGGCCGAGGCTGCAGCATCAGATAGTGACAAGCAGCTGTATAACATGTTGGAGGCAACAGTTAACTGGCATTGTACATAAATAAAATATTGATAAATGGTTTAACAGGCTAGTATTTTTGGTGCCAACTAGCGAGGGTGGTGACATTTAATCATATAGTCGACTAAGTGCGCACATCCCGAGATATTACTGACCCATCACAGCAATATTGCTCCACACTGAGTTTTTTTTCTTCAGATTTATAAGCTGCATTTTTGACAATAATGTTTATTGTTAAACTGTAAAAAACTTGTGTCCTCATAACATATCCTCACTGCGGGGAGGGATCAATGTAAGGGCTGCATGATTTGGTGAAGAAGTCATATTGTGATTATTGTGACTGAAATTGCGATCGTGATATGATTAGTGGAAATGATCGGTTTTGCATTACAATTTTCATGTTCACTGAAGAAATAAAAAAAGTTAGAATCGTAATGATGTGATATTTGTTGAGGTCTGTACCAAACAAACATGTTTTCTTTCACCTGGAGAACACGAACTTTAGGCCAGGTCATCCCTGCACCTCATTATAATGCTGTTTTCTAACACATTTTTCCTTTTTCAAAAAATTGCCATTTGTTTATTGCACTTGGCCATATTGCGCTTTTATATTTATTATTTATATTATATTTATTTATTAGATTCAATCGCAGATTGAAGGTGAAATAGAAGCAATGCCCCTTTTGTAACATGAAGCTCTGTTCTTTTATCTGCCGTGTAAAGCACTTTGTGACTGTTTGTTTGTTATAAGTTATTTTTATCAGGCGTAAAAAATATTTGCTTGTTAACAGATTAAAACTTCATTGAACAACATCAGACTAATTAATGGTCCATTAGTAAGTAATAAGCATTAATGGTGTTCGTTGTCAAAATTAAAGAGCCAATCAGAGCCTGTCAGCTCATCAATCACTGTTCACTGTTCTAAAAACTGTGGTCACCTCGATCTTGTGAAGTTATCGTTCCCCATGTGTGCAAAACATCAGAGCAAGTCGGACAGAAATCTGACCGACATGAATTGTGGTAATTACTAGTGATCGATCCTGCACAGGCCTGGCCAGTCTTGAACGTACCAAGTATTTCAGTACTGACCAGTCAGGAACTGGTACTGATTTGGTAGTAGTTCTGGATACCCACCCTTGCTACATATTATATTCTGCATGAATAATATTGACTGATATCAGATTTTTTTTCAGGCTCTAATTCTTTAATTCAAATAAAAATATATCAGAGGTGTTCATCTGTAAATGATGGAGGTAATTAACAGACATGTGTGACTTTAATATGAGTATATTTGGTTTCTTCTGGTCCAAACAGTCTCTGAATAACAGAAATGCATACAGTGTTGCAACCGTCCCCACTCTCCCCTACCTATATTTTGACACGGTGTTTACCTGAGATCCCAGGTTGCTGATGAGCAGCGTCTTGTACTCCAGAGTACCGGGCCTGGCGGCGGGGAGCTCCGCGGCGGTGCTCCGGAGCGGCGGACGCCCGAGGAGGCTGAGCTCATGTCGGTGGTGGAGCTCCAGAGCGGCCGCCCGCTCCTCCCTGAGCCGCGGCTTCTCTCGCTCCCTGCTGCGGCTCCTCCGGTGGTATCCCCGGCTCTCCGCCAGCAGCAGAGCCAGCGGCGGCAACTCCTCTCTCCGGGTGCTCTCCCGCTCCCGCTCCCGGATCCGTTTCGCGATGGCCCTGGACGGACTGCTGTCTCTCCCGGCCTGCCTCTTCATCTTCTCCGGGTGATGGAGCCCAAACTTTTCGGTGCCTGCAGCGGGAATCCGGCCTGGAGAGCGACTTCCCGGGGTGTTAGCAGAGATAAGGCGGCAGACGACAGCTCCGGGACAGAAACGCTACACCCCCGCAGGCTGAACGGTTGCATAAATGTCGAAATAAAAAGATAAACTCGTTTAAAAACATGTCAGCATCCGAGGATCTGCACCTACGCCGCCATCTTGGACAATAGGAATGTGCGCTTTCCCTGTGGAAGGCGGAGCCTGCGGTGACGTCTGACGGCTGCCGTCATGACGTGTCACGCTTAATTTCTGACACCAAACAATCAAATAATAATACTTTAATTTTCTTTTTCTTCTTTATCTTCTTCGATGATGCTTTATTTTTATTAGTCTACTTTATTTATATAAGACGTTTTAGATTCTTTGTGGGGCCTACGGTCATTTAGGGGAGACTGGGGATGGTAGTAACATTTTTTGTTTCAGCTTCAGTAATCAGGGATGATCAGATACATTTTAAAAAAAGTATTGTTTTAAATATTACCTCATCAGTGTATCAAAATAAAATACAAAATACTGGGTATTTAATTCAATACAAGTAATTTGTTATTTCAAAGTCGAGGTGAAATGAAAAAGCCTGTTTCAGGCCCTTTAAATCACATCATATTGTCATATTGTGCACTTATTCAACAACATATGCCATGTGGTCTTCCTGTAAATCAAGAAGAATTTACAAGAAATCAATAGTGTCGTTCACAATCATGCAGTATATGTATGAATAGTGTCTGTCACATTTTCCTATGTATTGTACTTTCTAAGAAAACCAAATTTAAATGAAATATCTGTTCAAAATCCAGAAATGTTCTGGTGGAATCACAGTAATAGAATGGATTTAGTGCTTATAAGTTGGCTGCTTTTGTTTTTAAAGATGGAGGGGAAAAAACATCAGGATGGTTTATTATTTGTAATCGATGCTGCTACTCTGGTTTCTGGTCTGTTTTTCTAAATAATGGCGTCTTGAAATGTGTTTGGGTTGAGCATGTTACAACAATAAAAATCAGATCAAATCAAATGTGACATGTATTGCTGACCTGTGATCTTACTAGGGAGGGAGGTAACAGATTACATGTAATAAGATTACATAATCTGGATACAAACAAGGTAACTGTATTCCATTGCTACTGTGCACAGTGAACACACAGAGCTGCTAATTCATTATCACAGCCTCCAGAGGGGGAAAACGAACGCTTCACTGGGTGGAAATTAACATTTTTGTCTTTAGATCAATAAATCGATCAATCAGTTCTCCACAACAAAGAAAGGAACAGCTGGACAAACTAATAAACCTAACAACAAACATAAAACACTTACAGCTGCAACATTTTATCTATTGACAAATCTGAATTAATCTGCATCTAATTTGACGATTGATCAAATGTTTTTAGTCTTTTTTTTTTTAATTAAAACAGTTTCTTTCCTCCTCTCTGACAGTAAACTGAACATCTTTGAGTCGTGGACAAAACAAGACATTTGAGGACGTCATCCTGGACTTTGATCAACATTTTTCACTATTTTCTGACATTATATGGATCAATCAAATTGATTAATTGAGAAAAATAATTGACTGATTAATTGCTGATTAAAATAATAGTCAGTTGCAGCCCCCAAAACACAATTCACCATATTTTATACTGAGGTAATCCCAGAGTAATTTAAATTAGTTAATATTCTGACATTTGGATTATGTTACTTGTTGCATTACATTTTTTTTTTTACAAGTAATTAGTAACTGTATCAGAATACATTTTTCAAGTAACCCTCCCAACCCTGTCTGCTATCTATCAGATATAACTCAAAGCTGTTAGAATAAGTCATTAGACAATATTTGATTTATAAGAATTATTATTAAACTTCAGCACACTTTTCATTTAATATTAAAGCTGCTACAGGGAGCTTTCATATTGTGTTGGTTTTGGAGCCCCCTGTGGACAAAAGCGGTAGTGTTTCCTCCACAATGACCAGAGAATATAATCTCAAAAATAAAAGTATCTAATTTGTTTTAACTGGCTAAGATACTTCTCACTGTGGAAAAAGGTCAACACAGGTTTCATCTGATTTCAAGGATGTTAAGAACTATATATAACAGCCCATCTTCCTGCTGATGGTCTTTTTAACTCAATCTCACACAGAGGCATCAGTACAAACTGAGACCAGTTAGAACAGTTAGAAACTCTTTGCAGTGACTGTAACTCACACGTTTAAAGCGATATTCCTCCCCAGAACGATAATCCACTCAATACTCACTCCTGTGCCGATGTGAAATCATGATGTGTGACCACGGATACTACTCCCAGGTAGCATGTAAACATGGCGTCGATCTCGCAATATTTTCACTCGTGCATCCATTAAGAGATATATGATGTCTCGCAACACATCAACGCCATGTTTACATGCTACCTGGGAGGCTACAGTTGACATTTCGGCTAAAAACATGGTGTAAATGGCGTCTTTTGTGCTTAAATTTTAATGTCACGGCTCACAGACACTCGGATTACACCACACGAGCAGGATGGAGAAATTTTGTGTTTGTGTTCTTTTTTTTTTACATTTGGTCACCATTCATTAGCTGCAACCCTGTTTTCTGCTGAAACTCCAGGATTGTTTTGTGAACTGAAGATCTTCACCCATCCACATATTGAATGGACTATCATCCTGGGGAGGAATATCGCTTTAAGGAAATCATAGCATCATTTACTCCAGGTGGACTTTTTTCATATTTTAATGAAAAAGTAGAATAGTACAGTTGTAACAAATGCCTGGGGCCTTACATGAAAGGTCATTGTGAAACAACAGCATATTTTAAGTTTTCATTTCCCATATCAAGTCTTATCGAGCATCACAAACCTTTAATCATGTTTCTCTTTTTTTAAGCACACACCATTTTTCTTACATTAAACAATAAAATATCTAAGATCCCTTCTGAAAGACACAACAGTCCGAGTGGGTGGGTGGGGGGGGTGAGTGTTGGAGTTCAGTTTCTTCTGCAACACGTGGAGGAAAATATAAACCGTTTCTCTCCGTGTTCAGGAACCGTAAATGTTCTTGCTGAATTTGTGACGAGGGCGGGGCATCAGGTCAGTCCTCTTCCTGATTGGATTATTAAGCTGTAAGTGATCCCGGCACTGCTGGGAAGTGGAAGGTGGACATCAGGAGAGCTGAGGCGTTATTATTAATATTTCATGAGTTTTTACAATGTTTACAACACGTACAGCAGAACTACAGATGGAATCAGTCTACAGCTGATTATTCAATTAATCGCCAAGTATTATTATAATCGATTAATCGTTTTGAGTCAGGTTTGAATAAAGAGGTCCAAATTCTCTGATTCATTGACAGTCAGTGTCATAAACCAGTTATTACTGGTTATGAACAGCTTGTTACAGTAATGAACCTTTATTAATTCACATCCACAACTAATTGATTAATCAAGAAAATGATTGACAGATTAATCAATAATGAAAACAGTTGTATGTTCGTGTGCTCCACATGTTTGGACCCATTTTTCAACTGACAAGCTTGTGACAGGATTTATTAATCGATTAATCGAGAAAATAATCGACAGATTAACGGATGATGGAAATAATCATTGGCTGCAGCCTTAAATCAGTCGGACCAAAACCCCCAAAACAAAACCAGGAAACAAAAACCGCTTAGTAGAAATGAAAGAAGGAAAATCTTTAAAAAAAAAAAATCCTCAATAAATATCTAACCTAAATATTTCCTGCTGTGCTGACAGGAGGAGGATCAGTAACCTTCCTGTGTCAGAGACTAACAGAACGGAGGTCAACATAAGTCACCCGCAGTCCCTGTAGGACCTGCGTTTCTCTGAGACCTTCTGGTTTACTGGCCACTGCAAAAAGTCACAACAATGACAACAAATCGAGCAGTAAATTTAATTTTTGTTTGTTTAAATAATGACTCTGGTTGGAATATGGGCGACTTTATTAACTGTGAATTCAAACAAAAAGACTAAACTGGAGGATAAAAGTGGAAAGTGTTGGAGATCTGAATGTCTTTGTTTAACATGAACTCAGGCCTGCAGCTTCACGTTCTTCCACGTCTGTCTGAACACAATCCTCACACGCCCACGAGAACATCCAAAACCGTTTATTCTGTTATCTGTAATCGTTTCTCCTCTTCAGGCCATCAAGAAATCCCTTCATAATGTACCACGGAAGTGGTTTGGAAAAACTACATAATTCCATATGTCATCATTTTGATGTCTCAGTATTAACCTACAATTGAAGAAAAATCATAAAAAATAAGAAAAATATGAAATAAAAAAGTAGAAATTTTTCCCTTGGCCTGGTGCTGTTTATCCATCTAGATTTTTTGAGTGTGAGTCGCAGAGTTTTGCTGAATGGCACTCAGCTTGTTCTGCTAAAACCAACTTTCTTTCTGCAGTAGAATCTATTGGAAGAAAATAGTTCCTGCATGAAACTTTTCACAACAAGGTCTGCGGATTATCTTGAATAACCGGGTCATGATTTCTGGAAAGAAACACTGGCTTTGAATTTTTCCAAAACATTTTTTCAGCACTTTGAGCACCGCAAGTTCCTTTTATATTAAAGAGAAAGCAGACATCTCTACAGCCAATATCTCCCAAACTGCAACTCACGCTAAAATAATAAGAAGCACTAAAGGCCAGGGGGAAAGACATTAGAAAGGGATTCATTCAGGGCCTGTTTGGACTCATCATTATTTTAATGAACATGTGGGCGTGTCAGGATTGTCTTGACGACAGGGAGCTTTTCCTTTGAGTCTCAGTGTGGGGCTGAGGTTCGGTCGTCCTCCTCGACAGGACGTCGTGGACATCAGGGGAAAGTTGGAGGAAATTAAACACTTGGTGACGTTCCAAGAGGCGTCTCAGCATTCAGATCTTATCAGGTGGGGAAGCGGTCGACGTGGGGCTGTGATCAGCGGGCTGCACAGCGACCGACAGCTTTGGTGCATTCGAGCAGTTTCTCTTTGAACTGCTTCAGCACAGCTGCTCAGTGACAGAAGAGTCACACCGGCGCTCAGGATTCTTCCATAAAAATGTACCGATGGACAACTTGGGTTGGAGATTACAGCCGAATGTCACTTATTGAACCCACGTACTGTGAAATGTTTTGACTACATGAGCAGAAAAACTGCCCCCAGTGCTCCAATGTCCCCTTTAATCAGTGCTACTGTGAATTCCTCCCAACCCAAACCCTGTTTATTCCCCTTACACCTGATTAAAAAGTATGTGTACACATCAACATCTATACTTCTGAATCAGAGTACGTCTCCAAAACCCAGAAGACTGAGACAAACATGTCAGACAAAACTCCCCCTCTCCTCTCCTGGTCCTCGTCCTGGTCCTCCTCCTCCTCCTCCTCTCCGGTTCGCAGTCTGGTCTGAGTCAAGTCCAAAGTTGTGTGGTTGTGTTTTGTTTGTCTTTGTTCCTCGTTACAGATCTGTCCGTGCTTTGGCCGCCGCAGGAGCGTACTTGGGCATGAGCTCTGTGATTTTGCGGATGAAGTCGGACTTCTCGGCGCAGCCTTTGCAGGACTCGCCCCACTCCTCCAGGATCTTCTTCAGGTCCTTCACTTTGAGCTTCTTCAGGTCCACTGTGGTCAGGTCCAGCTGTTTGTCTGCATGAGACACACAAGGACAAAGACATGATGAAAATGATGACTTGACTGCTGCAATCCTTTAGGTTTCCCTGTGGAGGTTATTTAACCTGGAGTGTGAGTGATTTCATTTGTCTTGTGCACGAGTTGCAAATGTTTTATGGGGACAAAGGTTAGACTTCGAGAATACACACACATTTTGGTAGATCATTACTATTATTATTATTATTATTATTATTATTATTATTATTATCATTAATATTATTATTATTATTGTGTGAAAGTCCTCGTCTCTTATCTTGGGCTGACAGATCAGGTGATCCTTGTTTTCTACCTCTTTCCTCATTTTTCTTCTGGTCTGTTTTCATTTTTTTCTGCATCGACTATAACTTCAAACTATTTCTTTTTCATCTGAGACACAGTCCGTTTCTCCAGAGACACAACATGCACCGCTTTGGTTACTGCAGCCAAGGGAATTTGTTTTATGAGTCACAGAGTGCAGCTTTTCTGTCTCCCTCCTTGCTGTGTCTGAGGAAAACCGCTAAAACTGAGTTAAAATCAGGAAAGGCTCTATGATAAAAGCATGTTTTAGGAAGGGATTTAAAAGAGGTCACTGACTCGGCCGACCTGATTTCCCCGGGACTGAAAACGCCCTGTCCCCTTTAGTTCTTAGCTGGGCCTGTGGAACAGACAAAAGACCTCTGCCCGAGGATCTGAAGGTACATCCTGGTGTGTCAGGTAGCAGCAGGTCAGTGGTTTTCAAGGGAGCGAAGCCATTAAGAGCTTTAAAAGTATCATTAAAATATTAATATCTCTTCTAAAACATACTGGAAGCCAGTGTTCAGTGATGTGATCATGTTTCTCACTTCTGGCTGCTGAATTCTGGACATTCTGAAGTTCAGGTGTGATGAGATGAAGGCATGTTAAATGGTCTCTGTGTCTTAAATTAACTCCTCCACACACACCGCAGCACCGCCTGATTTGAATGTGACATGATACTTCTCTATGCAAACGTATTTCCTCATACGTCCCATCACCCAAAGGCCCTGTGCTCGCTCACCTCAGTCAGGTGAGACACAGTCACTACTGCAGGCTTAACATCCAGCTTTTCAGCCTCAAAAAACCTTGCTGGCACTCATTTATGTCACATTTCTAAAATAAATAAACAGAAAAAATATCTCTAAGCATCCTTACCGTATTTGAGTTCACAGATCTGAGTGTCCTTCTTCTTGAGTTTCTCACAGATCTTCTCCACGGGGACGTGGTAGCTGAGAGGCTTGGACACCTCGTTGATGATCTTGGTGGCTGCGTCACTTGTCGCCCCGATGTAGTAACACTAGATGTGATGTGAAATGGAGAGAAAAAGGTCTGATTTGACTGTTTTATCAAGTTAACCAGATATAAAGAGTCTCTGAGCGGCTTTCAGTTTCACTCAATTAGATATTTTTTCAAAATTGTTCCTCTAAAACATACAAAGGTCAGAGTGCAGAGGAAATGATGCAGCCCTGGTGCTGATGTAGGTCTGTAATATAAACTGCTGTCCTATAATAAAGAAGTTTTAAAACAGAATAACAAACTGAGCCTGTTGGTGACAAAAACAAGCGTCACCTTCCCCCTGCGAGCTCAGCGGTGCACTGTGCTCCGTTTCTATCACTCTTCTGCTTCCATCACTGTTAGTTTTGTGGTTTGTGGGGATTTAGAGACTCAGTTTGTAAAGTTTACAGCCTGTCATGATGTTGCATTGATCTGTGTACAATGACACAGATACAAAACAAGAGCTGAAACTTTCCAACCACTCGGTTCAACTTCCCCCATCTGTCAAACATCAGTCCATGTGGTCACCAGGTTTTTTTTATTATTTTAATAAGTGCACCAGCTAATATAAAATCTATCTTAGCTCTGGCTGCTGTATTGTGACATTTTTGGCCACAATAATCGTAGCATGAACATTTAATTATGAGCACATCAGCAGTTTCTGTAAAGGGTGAACCTTTAATTTACCTTTGCAATTTTGTTCTTAAATAAATAAGACATGGATCAGTTTGATCAGGGGGAAAAAAACAGATGACTGACAGACCACTTAAACACATCTGTAGTTTACTTACAAACCGGTTTTCTTTGCCTTTAGCATCTTTGCAGCTCTTTACGATGGCCTTCTCGATGTCTGCGCTGTTGAAGTCGACGTTGTTGTCCTTCAGTGACTGATAAAACTTCCCGAGGAAGGTCACACACACTGGAACAAAGAGGAAAACTACTCATGAAACCACTGAGAGCTCATTAAAACCTCTGCAGCTCAGCTATTAACAAAAACCAAGAGGAGAGAGCACATTAGTCCAGTTTTAGCTGCTCTGCACCGACTTCCTGTAACATTTAGAATTGATT
>JAJHUR010088898.1:0-35925 GCA_027495735.1 Lutjanus campechanus | reverse complement strand
AAGTGTGAGTGTGTGTGTGTGTGTGTGTGTGTGTGTGTGTGTGTGTGTGTGTGTGTGCACATGCTCACATGTGCTTGTACACAACAGAAAACCAGGGTTGGACACTCCTCTGAAGATAAGATAATTTAGTCTCCAAAATATTTGCACTCTTGTACCGAGCTGTTTTTCCAGTGAGCTACTGTTATTATCATGTGTGACACACCTGTTGTCAATAAGGCAACAGGATGAGTTAGCTAAACAAACACCCATCATTATCTATGTTCTGTTTATCTTTCCTTAGCTCAATTTTGTTCGCACTGTATTCAAGACTTGTCAGTATAAATCAATTACATAAATAAATCTAATCGATTGAGTTTAACTGGTTAAATACACAGCCTTTCACATAGAATCAGTTTTATTACCACATAGTTGACACAGAAACTCAGTATGACATTAGCGTGACCACACAGGACCAAAACCTTCCACACAGAACACTAGCTTAGTAACAAAATGTAAATGAGTAAAATAAATGTTTCTCTTTCTTTTATTTCTTTCTTATTGATTCTCTTCTTTATTCTTTGTCTAGTGGATATATAGTTTAGACAATCATCTTTTTAATATGTATTATTAAGGTCTTTTGTAAAGTTTTATGTCTGTGAATTGCATATAGTATTTATAGTTTCTGAAATACAAAGACAAATTTGCAGCTAAAAAAAACAACTATAACGTTAAAGCAGCATGTGTTGTTTCAGTATAATAGTGGTAATAATTGTAATAATATTTTTTCATGTAACATAGCACCTATTATAATATTAGGTTTTATTATTTTGATGGGAAGTTGCCTGGGAGAAGTAACTACTCTATGTCTATATTTCCAATCACTCTGAATTCTGGATAGTTACCACATTTAATATTTTACTGTCGGGTGGCCAAATATGACTCATAAGCCCAACTTTTACAAGCAATGGGTAATAACATTTTTTTCATTTACTTTGGGTCTTGGGCACAAAATGAAACATAAAATGTCCCCACACACATACCCCATCCAAAGAGGCGTTTTCATTTATGTTGCCTACTTAGACCTCTTCTCTGGACAGCATGAGAATTAAAAAAAACTGTACTTGATTGACAGTTTTGGTGCTTCTGTTGCACTTGTTTGGGCGGGACTACCGTTATCATAGCTATTAGTGCACAATAGTATGCAGCCTTAATTAGTATCATTGGTAACACCTGTGTTTGCCCTCACCCCTTTTTGGGTGAAAACAATCACTCTAGTTGGATCGACAGTAAATATAAACTCCTTAGTCTTTGCCAGTTTAAATGCACAAAATAAGAAAACCATATCATTTTTTAGCTTTTAGGTGCCCAAATCCTCTGGCCAGTCAGGAGAACAATAAAGCTATGACTTTGCTAATTAACAATGTTACATAAAAAATGTAAGGAAATAAGGGTCCTTGCAGCCTGCCTCCATCAACGTGCATGAACCTGACATAGAACTACCTTACTGACTCTTCAGGTGATGTATTTTAGACATCTAGACGTGTCATTTTTTATTTTGTAAAGACACTTTATTTTGATGTTTTGGTGCTGTTCAGCTAAACTCTAATCTAAAAGCAGTTTTTTTTTAATGGTAGAGTCCTATTTTTATGACTAAGACAATGACTTGAAGACTCTGTGGCACACATGTCATTTACTCAGTAACATCATTAACTAACCTGTGATCAAGTGTTTGACACAGACAAACACACTGACCAGCCACTTTTAAAGCACTTGTTTTCAACCAAAGGGGGCCGTGGTCATTCTCAACACAGGGATGTGATGTATGCCTGCTCTCATCCATAGAAAGAAAGCTGGACCCAACAACCTTTGATCCTCAGCCACAAATCTTTCTTAGTGCCACTTCACATCTCCCTGAAAGACAAAGTGACCTGTGGTGAAGCTTCACCATGTTCCTCTGGCTGTCAGTGAGTTTTCGTGGAGGTGAAAGGAGGAATTAACAGAGCTGAAGGGGGAGGATGATTTCATAAAACACTTCCATGACTCCCTGCTTGTATTTCACATTGTGTCCGAACACATCTCATCAAAAGGTGAACAATTACAGCAATTACCGCAGCTGCTCTTCTAGTGAAGTGCAATGCTGTTGAGTTTTCGGTAGAGAGCACATCTGAGGGAGACTCAGCTTTCCAGCAGTGCTGCCCGAGGAGCCCAACAACCAGATAATAAGCTCCACCGTATAAACATGAATAAAACTATGTGCCAAACGATGAATCCTAATGTTGCAAAAATCCTTATGGAGAGTAATTTGTGTTCTCTTCTAAAAGTATCATTAGAATGCCAAATAAAAACATCAGTCCCAGTGGCATTACTGTGAGGACCAAAGGAGGCGAGGCTTTGTCATGCTCCCTACCACTGGAGAGCACAAACTGTCACGATGACTCTCTGTTTTATATATTTTCACAACTATGACTGTGGGAGTTATACGACATTGAAAGGGGCTTGCAGTGGGCTGTTAGTGCATGAGTGAGCACAGAGCGCTGACAGCCCCTACCCACTCTGTGAGCCTGTGGACGTGAATAATCATCTTACCGATGACGACAAGGACGAAGATGACGGTGGCCACTCCTGCGCTGATGTAGAACATGATTCTGATGTGGTGCGCCAGCTCAGTCTTATCATCCACATTAGGCACGAGGATGGGTGGGATCAAGAACCCGATGGCAATGCCCATCTGTAGGTGAGGGGCAAAAAATTTAAAAATGACTCTGCGCCTCTAGCTGGCAACAACACACACACACACAACTATAGTCGGTTCACATCATCACAGGGGGAAGCATCATTAAAAAATCAGAAAAGAAAAAAGCTCACAGAAAAGTAAAGAAAGAAAGAAAAGAAAACCAAGGCAACACAGGTTCACATCTGACTGGCATTTGATTGTTTGACATTTGTGTGAGTGATGGTTACCCGCTGTGAACATGTCAGTAATACATGCTTAATCACTTTATGAAGTAACTACATTCAACATGTCAAAGAGGGGGTGTTAAAGGAAGAGTCTGACATTTTGGCAAATGTGCTTATTCATTTTCTTGCTGACTTGGCTGAGAAAATACCACACTCACATATGAAGCTATGAAGACAGTTAACCTACGAAGACAGTTATCGTAGCCTAGCTTAGCTTAGCATAACGACTGTAAAACAGGGGAAACAGCTAGCCTGGCTCCGTCCAGATGTAACAAAATCTACAAATCGAAAGCTAAAGCTGTATCTTATTCATTTGATCCATACAAAAATAAAATGGAAAAACACCCATTTGCTGTTTTATGGAGGTTTATGTCCCACACCATTTCTTTGCTACAAGCAGTCGCCAGGCAACCACCATTTGCTACCTTTAAACTGGGTTGCACCAACAAAAGATAACTGAATCAAACATTAGATCAGAGTTCAGCAAAACCAGGTTTAACCGAAGTAAATCCAGATTCCAAATTAAGCTTCTCTGTATTCTTTAACAAACATTACATCAGAGGTGTCAAACTTATGACCTGTGGGACACAACTGGCCCACCAAAGACTCCAATTCAGCCCACTGGACGACCTTGCAAACTGTGAAAAAATAAACTGATTAATTTCAGACCACAATATTGAAGATTTTGCAAAATATTGTCAATCAGCCTCCTCAGCAGAAAATAATCTGTATCAGACTTCTGTCTTCAAACAATACTGGTGGGATGACTTCACCCACTTCCTCATTAGCTTCCACTTGGTGTTGTGCGATGCCAGCATTACTACACAGGAGTTTCTAGACCAACAAGCTGTTCGGATCATAATGAAGTAAAACACTACATTGTTATTCAGTTCCAAAAATGTTGCACTTCTTGTGAAAGAACTGAGACATTGTTGAAATTAAATTTACTTTCCTTAAGACATCTCAGGCTGTTCATCACCTGTTTTTTTAATGGACGGTTCATTAATTATGAACATTTTCAGAATATACTTTCACTTCTTTACAATAAAAAAGGGAATCATCTGGAGGTGCTGTTATATATAGATCATTATGTAATGGTTTAATTGGTCTGGCCCACTTGAGATTGAATTGGGCAATATGTGGCCCATGAACTAAAATTACCCCCCCCCACCCCCCCACCCCTTTTCCAGTCTTTATCCTAAACTAAGCTGGCTGTAACTTTATATGATGGACAATATCAGAGTGGCATTCATCATCTCATTTAACTCTCCAACAGAAAGTGAACAAGCATATTTCCTAAAAGTGTCAAACTATAGCTACAGGTAATGGATGGGGTCATATTTTGTTGGACATGTGCTTGACATGAGGATACAACGTCTATCTATTTTTAGATTCTAACACCCCTCCCTACCCCCCACCCTCAGGACCTAGTGGATCGGGGACAAATGAGGGGGTACTAAACTTTCCAAATTTGAATACCACATGAGTAGTGCCCACTTCCTCAGCTTCCTACAGCCTCAAGAGCATTCCAGAGGGGACACCAGCCGAGGTCCCTCCGCTCTAGGGGAAAGGTGAGAGAAGGAAAAGGGCAAAAAGTGACGACACATGTTCCTGAAGGAGGAACAAACCTGTGAACAGTGTCTGAGGTGTGCAAGCACAAAAATACATCAGACCCCTTCAGTCCTCTCTGGCAGTGTCACAGCCAGCACGATTTATAGATCTGCACCTGTTACCCTCTGCAGCATACAGACACACTACAAACGTTGCTATATTGATTTTATATACCGTATCTAACATGAGCTACGTGTGCAATCATTAACTTACCTTATGGTGTTTGGCTAGAGACGGCTTTATGAGATATTCACAGGAGCCTATAAAAGATCCCTACAACACAGTAACTGGAGAGTCATCTCTGTTTAATCACTGTTGAGGCAAAGAAAAGACTCTGTATCTCTGTTTTTGTGCATTTTGGATAAGTAGAGCAACTCATGAGAAGTTGTCAAAAATGCAAAACAAGCTTATTCTCAGTTGGTGCAAATCAAGGATGTCCTCTTATGAAGTTACTTTTGGCACAGAAACTGTTTATCTGTTTGGTCTTCAAAGCATCGCAGGCCTTTATGGAAATCCTACCTAGTTCTTGTTCATGTGAACTATTTCTAAATGTCCAAGGGGAAATGTAAACTACTTCAGCGTGAAAACTTGGAAGTATCAGGTTTAGGAACCCGAGCCAAAAGAATTAAGTCATGGTGAGAAAGTCAACATCAACAACAATGTGTCCTTTTGTCTTAAGCGGCGGGGAGCGGGACTTAAGCACAAAACAAGAACATTGGTGACAATGACCGGCATGTAATGTTTGGTATAATGCAGATGAGAGAGGACAAACTTCAATTGGAGGAAAAACAGTTTGGCTACAGAGGTTGAAGAGCATCAGAGGGGTCGGGTGTCTTTTGATGGTATATGTTTATGTACAGTGTAAAAGATTATGGTATGATCACAAGGTGTTCATTTGTAGCTTTACATGTTGTGCTGTGCAGTATCCATTGCCAATTGGTAATTGGGAGCTATGCTGAATTATGAGGCCAGATTATCCCCCTTGGAACTGATGTAAGATTGTATCAAAACAACCGTGTCTCTCTACTGCAAAACTACTCAGTTTATTATCTCTATAACAAAATTGTGTTGGTAATGTCTGTTCTTTTTTTTTTACCTTCAAAGTTTCTATAGAGGTTTTTGCATGAAACTTGTGCAACAAGCAGCAGAGCAAACCCTTTTTGGCAGGGTAGACAGTAGTGAAAATGTCTCCTGGATTGAAGTAAAATATTTCATTAAATAAAGGGGTGAACTTTGGAAATTATTATGTCCATCTTTTTCTAAAATACACTTTGACTTTTGGACTTCACAGTGGTCTGGAGTTGTTTGAAATGTTTGGATCACACAAGTTGGAGACATGGACATTAGAATAAGTGGACAGAGCTTTCAGGGCTGAAAAATGAAGCCAATGCAAAAGTACCTTATACCTGCATTCTTTCTAATGGTCAGCAGGGGGTGAGTCCACTAGCAAAAAGTCTGCTTGTATAGTCTTGACCCTACTTCTCATTTAACCTTACTGAACCTTAATGAGTTTATAATCTCAATCACTACTCAAAAGTCTTCTTCTGTAAAGCATGATGTTAATTCTATAAATTATGGTCCCATTTAGAATAAAATAGAAGATAAAGCAGGGTTTGCTTTACAAGGGGCTACCACTGGATTGGCAGGTCATTCTCGGTGAGTCCGTCCAGTGAAACACACAGGGCTCACAAAACTCTGATCAAATTAGACAGTGTTTATCAAATATGGATCAAGATTCTTTTAATACATCGCAATGTTGTTGCCGAGATAGGGGTAGGTTTAGGGACAAAAGACACTTCTTTAGTGTAGGAAAAGAAAAACTGTTTGGGTTAAACACAAGTTTAACACATTTTCTATTACTTTCCATCCCAGCAGCCCTCACTAGCTTGCCATGAACACAGCGCTCTCAAAATAATCTCACTGAACAGTTAATTTCCCCAAAGTCTGTGAGCTTGCTCAGAGGCAGACAGTTCAAGCACTAAAAATCACCCACCATCCCCCACAATCTCTCATAGCTAAGAAGAACAAACCACACACACACACATAGAGGAAATCACCTCATATGATAAACCACAGCTCCCTTCTGTTCAGTGACATGTCTGCTTCCTCTGCCTAAAACATCCCCCCAAATTGCGGAACTGTTCATCACACACCTGTTGCCTCTGTCCATTATGAGCATGTGAAGAAAATTAACCACAAGTAGAAGACTTTTTGTAATCTCTGAGCTTGATTTGACTGACTTAATCACAAATCTCATATTTTTATAGGAATTTTCTTTCTGTTTTCTGCTCAAATTTAGTTTATTAGAATTCTGTTTATAACTGAATAATATATATCTTGAAAACTGTAACCCTGGGCTCTTGGTATGTGAGAAAGCAACTAGGCTATCCCCCTGAGAAAAGCCCTAAACCTGCTGAAAATCAAAGGGGCAAATGGAAAATAACCTAAAAGTAATTTCTGCACTAATACTTTCACAGCTGAAAAATCCACATTATTTCTCAACTTCTCATGTACCACACGCCTTACTGTAGGCATGTGGTACATTTTAGGGTCATTTTAACAGAAGTGAATCTAACTATGTAAGCATGCAAGCACAAGTTTGGTTCTGCAAGTGAACATGCACCGCTGCTTCTCTAAGATCCTTTTCGCTTGTTGGAAGCCGAAGCGGACACCGGCTGTAACTTTTCTCCACCGGCAGAGACAGTGATTCACTTTGTTAAACCTGCTGACTCAAGAAGAAGGTTGGAAACAGAATTCACAGGAACAGACAGACTCACACAATCAAGATGGCACACGCTGACATGACATATCCATTCAAGATATTACTCTAAAGAACGTTAAAGACGATAGAGCTCTCTTTCACCACACCAACACACCCATACAGTTCCCTGAACACCAGTTTGAGAAGTATATATCACCCTACACACACTGCTAAAAACATTTTTAGGCCAACAGGTAAACAGAGACACACCTGGTTTCCCAGAACGCCGATGGAACAGGCGGTGGACACCTCCTGCTGCCCAAACCACACGGACGCAAGTCTGGATGGGATGCCCAGGATGTAAACAGTGGCCACCGAGCACACGAACTGGCCGAAGAAGGTCACAGCAAACATGTCGGGGTCGGCTGTGCTCGTCTTGATCCAAGCCCCGATGCAGTTGAAGGCCGAGCCCACCACCACCACGTCCCTCAGGCCCCGGTTGTCGAGCAGCCACATGACGGGCCCGATGAGGGGTATGTATGTGAAGAAATAGATCATGGAGAGCCAGTCAATGAGCAGGCTGCTGATGCCGTAGAAGCGCATAAAGATGTTGCTGATGATGCTGTACTGCAGCCACATAAAGGCATTGCTCATGGAGTAGATGAAGAAGATGAACAGCATGACCCATCGTCGCTTGTACAGCCTGGTCTCCATCAGTGGAAAGAGCTGTGCCGTGTCTCGCACTGACGTGTCTGTGTCGCTGCTGTCTCCCAGAGGCAAGTGGTTTTTGAATTCTCCAAAACTGGTTCTCTCTTTTCTTGCTGGAGACCAGCCATTGTCCCTGTTGTTACCAGGGGCGTCCATCCACTCGTGAGAGAGTTCATCCTGAGAACTCATGTTGCTCCCACTGAAACGCTTCCCTTTTCCTTCAGGTTTCGGCAGCACTCAACAGCTGGAGGGAAGAGCAAACATTTCTCCTTGTGTGTACAGTACGTCCTCTTAACACCGTGGCAGTTTACCTGACTCGCCCCTCCCACCCAGCAGGTATTTCCTACATGCTGATCACAAATGAGCTTGCCTGCTGTGCCTAAAGTGGTGATTACTGCTTATTACTCCTTCTGATTCAGCAAAGGTGGATCTGGGGTGCAGTTTGAATGTAATGAGTTGTGTTGGGAAGCTCGGATCACAGCCAGCAGTTACATACCTGGCTGACTCTGGTGGTTAACACCTCTTTAGTCATGTGATGGGTTTCTTTTACTTCTCATTTCAAACTCCTCCTTCCAGCTTATGTCATAGCGTCAACTAGCATTTGATGGGAGGCGCTGAGTGTGAAATTAAGGTAGGACGGTCAAAGGGAGAACCTGATTTTATTGCTCAAGTTCGTACATTGGGAGCTGAAGTCCACTGAGGTTGATGCTACACAAAAACTGCAGCTTCATCAGAATACAGACAAACTCTTAAACTGGAGAGACGGGACAAATGCTAAATAAGTGAAATAAATAAATGAAGTTTGCAGTAAAGTTCACCCTCTTTAAACATTAACAGCAGATTACCTCAGGGAAAACCTCTTTTACAACACGATAAAACAAGTTCAACAACCGTGTGCTGTCATTGCTTGTTGCTGAACTTCTTTTAAACTGTACCACCTTAACAGGACTCAGTTTCTTGACTCACACATTTAACACTCCAAATCAGACCAAATCTAACTATGGGTACAAATAAACTAACATGAACCTGAAATCACAACACTGCAAACGCAGATTCTATTGCCTTCTTATAGCTGATTTATTCTCACTTAAAAGGCCTAGTGTGTATGATTTTAAAATGTATTGGTATGGTCTGACAAAAATGAAACAGAGTACTCATAAGAGTGAGTTTATCAGTTTATAGTCACCTGAAAATTAGAATCTACAAAGGGTGCAGGTCCTCTACCACAGAAGCCACTATGTTGCAGTGCCATTATTCTACAGTAGACCAGAATGGACAAACCAAACACTGGCTCTACAGAGTAGACATGGGAGGTTTAGCTCTTTTTACTTACTAAAATTTGTACAAGTCACTCACCAAAAAGAGTCAGGTTATCAACTCGCTCAATTCGCCGGTCAAGTCGGTCATTTACAGACCCCACCTTGCGGTTTAGCCCTCAGCTATCAAGGTAATTGGACAAAATAATTTAAATGTGCAGCTCTTCTAGACTTTCCAAATGTTAGTGGACTGAATGGATCAAATTTCTGATAGTGAAATGAGTCATTTCATGGGGGTGATGCTCATTCATGGACGGTTATTCACTGCAGTGTGGAACTTCAATTTTTACATCACCACAATAAATGAGCAAATTGTGAGAATAACATTTGCAATCAACACAAAAAATGCTCTAACATGAACTCGTGTTGTGGCTGTGAGGAGGAAGTACACCTCTGTGCTCAAACACAAGACAACAGTATCCCACTGTTGGAACATCGGTTATTAAAGTGTTTGTGGTTCATAAATTGGATTTGCTAATGCCCAATCACTTTGTATTACATCATCTGTCTTGGGCGCTAATATACTGGCAGACCTGAAGCTGGTTGATTTAAAAAAATTGGTAGAGCTCAGTCAGAAAGTATCAGCACTTTGTTCTGTTGGATTTCTAATCAATGCACCGTGCTTGTGCTCTCAAAAACACTGGGTTTTAAATGAAACAGAAAGACCAACTTTCAGGTTTAATTTCCACGTTAGATGATCAGAGTGGGGATTGGAGCTCTTTTTATACACAGTCCTCCAATTTCAGGGAAAATAAGTAAGTTAAAAAGTTGTACAAATTAACAAAAATAGAAATCACCATCATTGCAGAACACTTTGTACGTTTACCAGGTGATGCTCTGCCAGACCTGTACTGCAGCCATCATCACCCACAACAATGAAAATAATATCCGTATCACTGTGTTTTCTGCCTGCGATGTGTATAAAGTACCAGTCAAATGTTAGGACACACTTCTCATTTACTGTTTTTATTTTCTATGAGGAATGGTTCAGATTAAACTAACAGTGTGTAAAGCTGACAGCAAATCAAAAGGTGGCTACTTTGAAGAATCTAAAATATCAAAGAGCAAAATACTTTAATTGCAATTGTAGAGGACAGTGTGTCTTTTTGCTTTTTAAGAATCTAAAATATAAAACATACTTTGTCTTGTTTTCACATTTTTTTGCTTGCAACATAATTCCATATAATTCCTTATTTCATAGCTTTGGTGTCTCCAGTATTAATACACAATGTAGAGAAATAATAAAAAAATAAAATAAATGAATGAATGAGAAGATGTGTCCAAACTAGACAAAAAGTGAGTATTATTATATTCACTTGAATTAGGTCTGACATAAAAAATTATTTTGTTATGGACGCAATCAACTTGGCTTTTAATGTAAACATCTACTTAATCATCAGCTGAATTAATTATACATCCAAGTGTTTGCCTGAGCTTCAAAGCTGCTCTGCTTTGCTTACTGCCAAGTGAGAATCTGAATGAGTACACGCACATTATTTAGTTGACTCATTCAAAGATCCAATTATTTTCCTGCATTTAAACTGTTTTCAACAACACATGAGGACACATGAAGCATTTACTTAGGAAGTAAGTGTCTATGATGAGTCGATCAGACCAGAAGAGGTCAGCGGGTGCAGAGAGGTCATTGGTGCTGAGTTATTCAATTATTTGGCCTCTTTTGCTTCCAAATAGACATTTTCCATCAGTTTAGACTCACATATGCTCATATTAATGGATACACTTTGCTATTCATGTCCGAGCTGAATGACATATGTAGGCCTCAACTGTTATAAGTGTCCGTGCCTTGAAAGAGAAGTGATTCATGTAACGTGACGTACTGCCCGGCAAACAGGTGCTGAAAAGCAGGGTTTGAGGTTGAAATATAATTGTGTGGTAGTTCTAATATAAAATGGTGAGTTTTTGTAATCAATCATTATGGAATCTGGGGCATGTTGTCACTCTTTGTACTCAGAGATGTATTTACCAGTGGAGCTGTGTAGCTCTATGTAAACATATCTGCAGGGAGTTATGAGGTCCGACTCTAACTCTAAGTTTCTCAATCTACTGAATATTATTTTGCAGTTATTTTGATTACCGATTCATAATACACAAAAACCGACTGGCTACAGCTTCTCAAATTTAAATGTTTTCTTAGTCTGGTTTGGTATTAGTCTGCTAAGAGAATTTTGTATTGTTGGTCTGACAAAAAAAAAATAAAACATTTTATGACACCACCTCTGGAAATGTGATGGGAAATTTGCTATTCGCCAGGGATGTTAATGATTAATCATTTACTGATTTATCACTGTTAAGAATTTAAGATACAATGTATGTTTTGTTTACCATTCGTCCAGAGTTCAAAGGTTTATTTTGTTGTTGTTTTGTTTGGTTTTGTTTGCCATTTGTTGAACAGGGACAGACAGAAAAGAGCAGCTGTTTGAGTGAGAGTCTTGTTTTATTATTCTGTTCATTTAAATTCTTTGTGCTTCATGAATGAATGTTTCACAGGACTATTGTGCCTCTAGAATTGTTTAAATCAAATATAAACTGAGAAAAATAGTATTTGTGATTAATTGACAATTGATTCATGTGTTCAACAGTCGTGGATAATACACAAAATTTTCAACTCTAGTTTGGTCAAAGACAAAACCAAACATTTAATGAAATCATTTTGGGCTCTAGAAATTTGTGATAGAATTTTTTTGCTATTCGATGACAGTTTAAGAGACCAAATAATTAATCAATTAACAAAGAAAATTAGGAGATTAATTAATAACAGGCATAATTATTAATTATTTATTAATAATTAATAATCCAAAATATAAAAATAAACTAGGGCCAGTGTGATAGGGAATGTCATGTAAGGCTCTAATTATATTCTATAAAATAAAATATCTGGAAAAAAATATTACTATTTACTACTTTAAAAAAAAAATTATTATTTATTTAACAAACGTCTCAGAGAACCACTCATGATGAGCTAAATAGGAGCTAAATTTGCCTTTAAATTCCATGCTGTCCTCTGTTGTGTCTGTGTCTTCTTTATATCAGATTTAAGAGACTGGAAATTTCCGCTGGCAGCACAGTAGTGCCTCTGCTGTCTGCAGCCTCCATCTACACCACCAGCTGTCTGTCTGCTCTGTGGACATGGAGCAGATCCATGAATGGAAGAAGGAGTGAAGGGAAGAAAAGGAGAAACAAAACCTCTCTCACCATATTGAAACTGCAACCCCAAACGCACTTCATGTTGTCTGTTCTCAGGCTGTATTTTATGGAAACAACTCGGTGGGTAAATATGAAATCAGACCACGAATACTCCACTGAAAGCCACTGTGGGTGCTAACAGAGATTGCTTTGTTGGCAGCGTATCCGTCTTATTTCCATAAATACAGCGCAATAAAACGTTTAACCACAGCAGATAAACCGACCGTAAAATAATTTCAGACTTGTATTACTCCATTTCTACAATACTTTCGGTATAATGAAAGCGATAAACTGGCACACGCTGGCTATTACGCTTGCTCAAAGTGACCACATATGAACATATAGGATAGAAATACACGAATCCCCTGCAGTCTGAGAGCAGTTTTGAGAAGAAATATTCGCACAAAAACATACAAAAAATGTGGAAAAGCTGTCAGTTTAACATACCTGGACGGCAGCATTGATAGCCTACTAGCCTACTACACTACATTCACTCAATGCACTGTAACATACAAGCAGAAGATGGCGAAATTGTGCACGTCTCCTCCCATTTAGTGTGGTTTCCACCCTCAAAACAAATAACTTTCAGGAGCAGGGATCACTATGACCAAAATGAATGATAAATAATTTGAAGATAGCTTATTAAACATTACTAGAATGAACGTGTAATTAGTCTGTATGGCTTGGTGGCTGTCACAGGACAACACAGACAGAAAATATCACTGGAGATGTGCAAGCAAGAAAGTTATAGACTTGAATGAGTCTTGAGTAAACTTGAGTCTAGTTTAACAGAATCAGTGGTGGAAAGTAGGTGAGTACATTTACTAAAATACTGCACTTAAATGCTGTTTTGAAATACTTTAGGCTTGATGATGTATTTCAATTTATCCTAGTTTTTACTTCTACTTCACTTAACTTCAGTGATAAATATTATAGGGGAGAGGAGGGCATGTTGTTGTCCCACTGGTTATACCTCCAACTCCAGAGAGGGCTAAAAAAGATGATGTGGCCTCAAAATGGTTGAAATACACAGGAGGGTGCTTTATAAGCCTTTTATTAGAAAAATAATATAGTGATAAAAAATATATTCTGTAGGAATATGTAAAAAGGAAGAGATAAATAAAGAAATAAGGACAAAAGGAAGCCTGTTTAAATGGTTCGAATTAAAAATGAAAGATCAACAATCACAGCACCCCATCCAACGTAATGGTGAAGCAGGTAAAGCTGGAAAATTTAATATTTCATTTAATATGACTTAATTATTTATGAAAAATGAGTGACTGATATACAGACAGAGAAATTGAACTGAAAGCGCAAAGTGTGACAAGATGCCCTGGTCTTCCCTACTTTTTACTTCATTTACCTTATCTTTTAACTATATACATTAGATACTTTTCATATTAAAGTTTACATAGAAAAACATGTAATGAGTGCATAAAATGTAATACTTTGTTGAAACTTTGTTAAATTTGTGTTGCAGAACTTTGTTTTTCCCTCCTTTGTAATCATCTGCCCCTCAGATTTATCTTGTGACTCTTTGGTGGAGCCTGACCCTCAGGTTGGGAACTGCTGGACTTAACCATATATAAAACAAGTTCCACCTGAATCAACTAGATGCTATTAACACTGGTGCATAACTATTACAGTGCATGGATATACAGTATATCAGTAGGACCATTTTTCTGCAGAGCATTTATTTGTGATACTTTAAGTACATTTCAATTTATACTAATGTGTTTTTACTTTGAAATCAGGACTTGTACTTGCACTGAATTGTTTTTAAAAGTTTAGCAAAGCTATTTTCATTTGAGTAAAGGATCTGTGTTTGCTCATAGACTGAACATGAAGAAAATACAATGCTTCAACACATCCACTCCAAATAAGCCAACAAATTTAAAAAAAACATGAAACCTGATCAGATTGTTCAAGGCAAACCAGCACCATGAATATGCAGATAAGATTGAACACATTAGCACACACACAAACACACACACACACACACATGTGCTGTCAGCCTCCTCAGGCTAAACAGACAAGAAGTCATCTGTTCACAAGAATTTTACATGAACTGCGGGATATTTATTCTAGCATCCTGTGTGCTAAGTCATGGTGAAAGGTGATAGAGCCAAAGACACAGGTGGATTTGTTGGAAGTCAAAGTAAATATGATGGCTAGAGTTGAATATTAGATGTGAAAAGGGCTCACATTGGGTAGACCACCACTCACACTTTAGTCCAGGATCTTTATCACGATGTTTTCTGTCACTGGTCCAATGACCTCCAGAGTTCTTTAACATGTAACCCTTGAGTAACCAAGAAAACTAAGGAATTTCACTAATAGAAGAGCAAATGACTGACAGTATTGCGTTCAGGGCTAATCAGGCAACTGACCCACATCCCACAGACCCTCTGGGACCCACAAAATCCCCAGGTTCACTGCATGTCATTTCTTTTTGGTATTTGATTATATGCGGATTTGTTTAAGAATCTGTAGCAATAATGTACAATTTCAACAAAGGGGACAAGGCAAGAACAGAAGGAAACAGACATCATTTCACCCACTGCTACTTCCCCCTCACTGTAAATCTTTATACATCCCAATGCATATGTCCTGGAGTAGTCAAAGCTGTAACCCAGGGGTCCACAACCTGCAGCTCCGGAGACGCATGCGGCTGTTTTGCCCCACTCCGTTGGCTCCCTCTGGCTTTGACGAAAAGTTATATAGAAATAAAACAACAGTTCTTTTTTAATTTCCATTTATCATTGTTGCAGACCTAAGGTGATTCTTACATTTTTAAATTGTAGTCTATGCGCTGAATTAAAAAGAAATGTTTTAATATTTTATCAGCTAAAATATACATCATGGCCTATGCTTACAGCTCAGCACCTTTTCCTCTAAATTTTGCCAGTTGCTAGTCTTGAGTCTCCCTTGACAAGATATGGATGCCAAATTCAAAAAGGGAAAGTCCACAAGGAAAAAAGAAAAAAAAAATATTTGTAGCTACAGACAGATTTTCTATTTCTTTTTGGCCAGAAATGGTCATTTTGATAGGAAAAGTAACAACTACGCAAACTAACACTAATATTTGTTTTTCAACAGGACGATGTGACATCACTTTAGACCGTTGAATGGAGGGGAAAACAGGTGTGAGAGTCAAAACAAATATCAAACCGTTTTCAACTAGAAATCAATACTGAAACCCAGTTAATGCTCACCGGGGTGGGTCAAATGTGGGCCCAATGGAAAATATTTACCTGAGGCCCCCTAAGTGATTAACCCAGCCATGCGTTTGCAAAACAGGCAATTAAATAATATCTCTTAAAGTTTGCGGGTCAAAATCAAATCAAACAGAACAGAGAGGTCTGTGACAGTGAGGACATGAGAGATCAACTCACCTGATTCCCAAAAACTCCTATGGAGCAGGCGGTGGAAACCTCATCCGCGCCGAACCACACGGACGCGAGCCGGGAGGGCATCCCGAGTATGAACACCTGGGAGAGGGAACTGGCAAACTGTCCGAGCATGGACACCAGGAACAGCTCTGGTTTGACGCTGGCCACCTTGATCCACGTCCCGGCGCAGTTGAGCACGTTGGCAAGCAACGCGGTGACCCGCAGCCCTTTCTTATCCAGCAGCCAGGTGACCGGGAAGATGAAGGGGATGTAGGTGAGCATGTAGATCATGGACAGCCAGTCCACGGCGAAGGCATCCACGTTGTAGAACTTCATCATGATGTTGCTGATGATGCCGTACTGGATCCATTGGTACGCGTTGCTCAGGGAGTACGAGCTGAACAGGAACACGATCGCCCAGCGCTTCTTGTACAGACGCGTGGCGGCTGCAGGGCTGCTGTCACCGTTTGGGATGCTGCTGCACTCAATTTGGTTCGTAGCATCTGGACCTGCTGCTTCCAAACGTGGACCGTTATCCCTCACATCCTGTGCGCTCCCGTACGGTGAGGTCTGCTGATCCTCTCCCATTCTCAGCCGCAATCAAAACGAGCGCACTTGGAGGATAGAGAAGTCTCCCACCACAATAGTAGCACCAACCTAATCAAAAAATGTCTATAAAACCAGAATAAATATCGCTTCAAGAGATAATTCAGCTGAGGAACATTGGCTTTCTTTGCCCTCACCAAAGCACTTCAGACCTTTCAGTAACTGACCTGCTCTCCTCAAGTTCATTGAATACTTGAGCTGTCTGAGAAATCCCCTTTATTACAGACACTGGGTGCGAGCTGGCCCGACTTTTACTCCACCCCGCTGCTGAGATAAGACATGACATATCCGTGAATGTTCTCATTCGTCCAGGTCATTGTAGTCTCAGGAAAGATTAAATCGATGACAGGGAAGTGTCAGAGAAGTGGGATACACCTCCAGTCAGTCAGCAGAGTCAGACCACAGCCCACAGACAGCTCAGTGAAAATACAGACCTTAGGTGCTTCTCATTGCCTGTTTCAACTTCATCTCCCATTGCAACATTTCAGATTATCAGTATATGCCACGACAGTTTTCTTTTCAATTATATTCTTCTAATTCATTAAAAGGTTGCTATTACTTTTCTACTTTTACTTTGTTTAGTTTCTCATGCCTCAGTCATGGTTTGTTAATCTGCAAGTTAAATCCTTCCTGCAAACAATGAGTGCCTTTGTACTTGCTATTAGTGAGCGCATGCTGTGAACTTCTATTCTTATATACTTACATGTTTTCATGTTAGATTAAATGTGGATTAAATGTCAAGTCTGAACTCAACAAAAATGTGCTTACTTGACACTACTGAAAATAAAAAATACAAAAGAAAAGGTATGTGAATGCAGAATTACACATGAAGTGGGGGAGTTGAACATGAAAATTATTTTACTTTTAACAGACACACAGTCAATTTTACTAGATTTTCCACTGTTATAATTTGTGTGGAATTACCCACTGCTGAAACAAAGCGCTCTCTCTCTTTCTCTCTCTCTCTCTCTCTCTCTCTCTCTCTCTCTCTCTCTCTCTGCAGGATCCCTTGTGATCCCAGAAAACAAAATATTAACCAAACCTTGAGAAAAAACTGGGAGAGTTAAACAAGTCATTGTATAATAGTCAAGTTCTAAATCGCTTAAAGGTTCCTGCATAAAAATATAACAAATGTCTGGAAAATAATAACAAATTGTAGGTGTTCAGTGTTAATCAGGTTGTGCTGCTACTGACCACTAGATGGCAACATTTACCACACATTTGGTTCATGAAAATTGTACCCAAAACATAATACACTGATCAATAATATAAACGCAACACTTTTGTTTTTGCTCCCATTTTTCATGAGTTAAAGTACAAAAAATCTAAGACTTCCTCTGTGCTCACAAAAGGTTTATTTCTCTTAACTTTAGTTTAGATTTATTAAAAATCTGTCAGTGAGCACTTCTCCTTTGCCAAAATAACTCATCCACTTGACAGTTGTGACATATAGAGATCCTGATTAAACAGCAGGATTATTGCACAGGTGTGTCGTGGACTGGTCACAATAAAAGCTCGCTTTAAAATATGCAGTTTTATCTTGAAAAAAGGACATTTATTTGGCACTGAACTGCAGCTGTTTTCACATTAAGCTACAGATACCATTTAACATATTTTTCTCAGAAGGACTAAGTCATGATCTGCCCTGTTCTGCCTCTAACCAATCACTCCTCATGCTAAACCTCACCAACCCAACCAATGAGGGCAACAAGTACTAACCAAGGGCTCACTCATATGAATTTTAACAAATTTGTGAGTAAAATTTGCAAGAAATGAACTTTTTGTGTCCACAGAGAAAGTCTTAGACTCTTAAGTGTTTAAGTGTTCATGACAACATGTTTTCAATTCTTTAGGACTCAAAGAAATTCCAGAGAAAAAGAAACTAAACATTTATTTCTTATGGAAATACAAAATGGGATTTTGTGATAGCTTATATGCTTATATAACATCATATACAAAAGTATAAAAAACATAATTGGTAGTAACAATATGGTAACAGAAAATAAAGTACAATGTAAACAGTCCATATATATATGTGCATACATGACGCCTGCGCCAAAACATAGGAATAAAGAAACATTTTAAAAATGATCAACCGCTCTGCCACCAAATGTATGAAAAACACAAACATGAAGGCTATTATGTAGTAAAAAGGCTTTTGACTGTGTGTGGGTTCTTCATACCACCACATATCATCAGTATGTGATAGCTAATGCAATCCAGGAGTTATATTTTTACACTTTACCAAATGTATTTATTAACTTGACACATTTAAACTACCATCTTATAGTTGTAGTTCAGTTAAAGTTCCTATGATTCCCAGAATGCATTTTACCAAAGGCAAGGCAGTCCATGTAATTTTGTGCCAAGAAGTGTTGCAACCCCTCATTAAAACAAGATGTCTATTTGTAGCCTGATCACATATAACCCCTGTCTCACATGGAAACAGTTACTGAAACGCTGTTGAAAAAGATGTTAAGTAAAAAGTTGAGAAAACTCGTAATTTCAAGGCAACTATCTTCACTAAACAGTTCAGTTTTGAATCAGACTCTAACTAACAAAAAGTATGCCGACCTACAATCTTTAATTGTGATAATTTACTTTTCTTCTTTAATAGACTTTAATCTTTGAGTTTCAGACACACACACACAAAAAAAATCTGTATTTAAAAAACTGTTCACAGTGAGCTGTGAACCTGACTTTTCATTATTTGGGTGCTTGAAAATGAAATGGCTGCATGTGAAAATATTACATTCTTAACCATTCATCATTTCACTTTAATGAGCTTATTCAACACTTTTAAAACTACAACATTTTTTTGTTTATAAAACTCAAAGATTCAGGTTTTTCTAAGAATAATAATAAGTTATCTCAACAATAGATTACAGGTTGGCAAAACTTTTTAAAGTTTATTTCAAAACGTAGGAGTTTGATTCAAAACTCAAAAAATAGTGAAGTTAGCGGCCTTGAAATTGTGAGCTTCCCCCCTTTTCTATCCTTTTTTATACAGCATAGACAGCCGTTTAGTCAAAATGCAGCTTAGTTTAGTTTGGACTTTTTATATAAATGTACTCATTTGTAAATCACCAAATTACTGAAATTACTGAGCTGACATTAACTAGTGTTGAAACAAGGTCACGTCAGCTGATGGGTAAAGCTAAGAACACATATAGTACAAATTCAATATAAAAAAAACAAACTGAATGTATGGGATGTAGGGTAATTTACTAAAAGCTTTGTTTATCCTCATACTGATGGTGGCTGGAGCTCTGGTGACCAAAATGACCAAAAAAAACAAGAGATAGGAACAAAGAAAAGTTTGATTTAACTGTCCAGTCTTATTGGATCCACACAATGTGGTGTAACGCTCTGTGACATAAGGTCGGAGGACTTGGCGGCTGGTTTTCCTCCACGACCAAGGCCCAAAGCTAAGTGCTGCTAGTTGGATGCTGCTTCTTCTCAACTGTAAACTGCAGAAAGATGTCACACCTTCACTTGGCCTCCAGCTGCTGCAGCAGGGGGTTCACCTCGCTCTCCGGTGTTTTGACACTATCTGTCCTGACGATACACGTGGGGCGATGGCGGTTGAGCATGAGGATCAGCTGCTGTCGTTCGAGCTTCAGCTCCTCGATCTGGGCTTTAAGGTCAGAGTTTAACATCTCTAGTCTCTCTGATTCCTGTAAGGATGGAGGGAAAAGGACGTCTTAAAGGGGGCGGGACTGACATGAAGCAGGAACGATGTTTTGATAGTTATAACAGATAAGATAAACATGTGAGAGTTTGAATTAAGGACAAAGTGATGACCTGGGCGTGTCTCACCTTTTGTAGATAATCTGTCCTCTCTTTCTTTTTGTTTCGACATCGAGCTGCAGCCACTTTGTTTTTCTCTCGCCTTCGTTTCCTCCTCTCTTCCTCTTCATCTCTCTAAACAACAGCCAGAGAAAAAGGCTTGAGGTTAAGTTGTGATGGAGCTTGTTGGACACTGTCATTTGACTATAATAGCAGCATGCTTTGGTCTTTTATTTTTGCATGCATGTTGATCTGTCTCAATCAGTCTCACCCTTATGACTAATTAAATTTATCCTAGTCCGGCTACTTGGTGTTTTTTGTCTATTTGCATCTCATTGCTTACTTTATGTATGTTTTAATGGATAGATGTGAATTTAATGAAGCGAACATTTAACACTGAGAAGTTTTTGAAAGTTAAACTGCATGTACAGTGCCATGGCTATCCACATGATATACAACTACTAATTCAATAAAAACATTAGTGTATGTTATATAATGGTGTGAAAACATTTTATTCCAGAAGTGATGCGATGTGCAATTTTAGCAAAATATAACTGAGCCCAAACAAAAGATTAGTGTGTAGGAGCATAAATCATCAAAAAAAAGGCAAAATTAAAATGCTTTTGTTGTAACAACATAGTCATGTTGGACAAACCCAGACATGTTTCAGCATCAAGGCATCAAGGGAGTTTTGACTTCCTGATGAAGGCTTGATGGCAAAGTGTGCCAGAGTTTGTTTGTTTTAAGGTCCAATATAGCCATGTCGTGACAATAAAGGCATTTTTTCATATTATCATTTTATAATTTGCACTTTTCAGAAGCACTCATCAGCTTTTATACCATAATGACAGCTATCTCTGATGGCAAAATTATCTTAATCTCCTATATGAATTTGTAAAATGAAACAATAAGTTACTTATTTTACACTTTATTTCCAGCAAGTCATTCTCAACACAGATACAAGTATTTTGCTGGGCTTTTTGCTCGCTGACAGTGATTGTGGATAAGACACACACCTTATGCATAATTCTAGTGTAGCAGAGAACTTCATATAAATATAGTATTACATGGCTTTGTTAAATATTTGATTCTGAATCAATTACGGCATTCTAAGGTCTGTTTTTCTGAAAAGCAGACTGTTGCTATGGGCACAGTTCTTATCATAGATCCTGGTTGGGCAATAAAATCAATTTAAAATCAATAAAATCATTTTTAAATTACATTTTGTGTTAATTTATTGATTTGTTTTCAGTAAGTAGCCATGTAATGATAATAATGTGATCATGTACAGTGAGCAGGTCATTATTGCAAATTAAACCCCTTCAGGGTCAACTGAGACCCCGCTTCGTATTTGGGCCCTGCGTTCTCTGTTCATCATCCCATACCTAACTTTATATGAAGTTCTCTACTACAGTAGCACTATTCCAGTCCATTTGTCATCTCCTATCTAACATTTTCCCCTATTTTGTGATGACTCACTGACTGAAGTCCAAACCAAACAATCATCTGTAGTGCTGCTAGTATCACTATGACTGAGCTACCTGCCCCAGTAGCTCAAGAGAGCTGAAGATCTATCTCAATGTGTAATTCTTGTCACACTGATCATATTTTTCCCTGAACATTTATGGCGGAAAGACTCAGGAGTATATTCAACAACAGTAACATGTCCCACTATGTCCACTAGGTGGACCTGTTGATTAAGATACGGCACAAAACTGTAATTGCAAAGGTGCTTTCGGTTCAAGCAAATCTGTTCACGATATACGAGACACATTTTACAGATAGTTAAACGTGAAACCTTATGATAGATTTTAAACACTGTATTTGGATTGTTACATCTGTAGTTTTTACTTTGAGTAAATTCCACTCCTGCAGTTTAGAAAAAGGTATGTAAAATCTCAAAAATGTACTGCTTACATTGACATGATCAATGTAAAACTCAATGTTTTCTCTACCTCTGTTTTGATCACCAGGGGCCTCTTCCCCAGACTGTCCAGGAAGTGCAGAGGTGACAGCATTGTGCCGAACTCCTGGAAGTCACCAAATTTGAGCTTGTCAGTCAGCGTGGTGGCAGAGATCCCAGCCAGTGGGCCCAGACTGGGCAGGGAGCCTGCTGTCACAGAGGGATCTGGGATTTGTCCTGGCATCGTGTCAGACTCGGTCGTGACCACAGCTAGGAGGCAGAGGGAGAAAACAGCAGGCATGCTCAGACTACAACTAAACCAGATCAATGAAAAACACATAAAACTCTGTCTGCTCTGCTTGTTATAGCACATGCTGGGCCCTACTTAATGGTATGAGGGTAGAAAAAGTCATTTACATTAACAAATTAGAACACAAACAGATCTGTGAGTGCTTCATTTGACCTACAGTCTGTCACAGGGCTTCGAGAAGGCGTTTGCCTGAGGTGCACTGTTCCTCTCTAGCAGCCAGACTAGCCAAACTGTGATGAATTGCTGGTCTGTTGTAGGAGCCGGATGCTGAGGCTGCTCTCATTAGGGTATTTTATTATTTTGCTTCTTTTTCTGGAATGAATATACTACCATTTGCAGAGATCTTGGCAAGAATTTACCACATTTAATCCCCTGAGGCCAAAAGAGAGATGTACAAGAGTGTACAAAGCAGACTCAGACAAATTCCTTTTTTATTTCAAGGAAGGCTGAAGGCAGCCATTGCCAAGAAATATCAGTTAACTGTGGTTTCCTCCTTATGTCCACTTAATGTCAGGGGAGTCGAATGTGGCTGCCAAAAATTGTGCATAATGTGGTCAGGTTTGACCCCAAATTTAACTTGTTTTCTTTTGTTTAGCCAAATGAAAAATTAAAGATGACATTATTTACTTATGTTGCTCTGTGAGGAACAGATTTTCACTACAGTCAGTTTTGTCTAGCACCAACAAATGGCTTAATTTGAAAAGATGTTGGACATGAACATTTAAATATATCCAAAAGCAATGAGAGAGGTGTGTGAGCAAAGCCGGCCGAAGACACAGGAAATTACTACAACAACTCAGCAGATTTCCAAGCCACATGATGCAGCCAAAAACTATACTATCTGAGGTCAAATACTCAGAGACCTTTAGCCCACACTGCAGGAATAAACAGGCAATATCTGATATAAGTATCATGGTAGAAAAAAGCCCCCTTGCTTCTTATCATAAATGGAGACAGGTCTATGAGAATTTGAGGGGAAGCGTTTATGTATGCTAATTATACATAAACTAACTAATTATGAAGAGAACATGAACTTAAAAGTGACACGAGAAGAGAACATGAGAATAACTTTCATTTTTACACTTCCCCAAACTACAGGTCAGAAAAAGTGGAACTCTGCAGGGCAGGTTTTGCCACATGATAGCCATGTGAAAAATTCTTCTTAAAAACTGCACTCGTGGCAGAAGTACTCAGATCCTTTAAATGAGTTACAGTATAAATGCCATAATAGAAGTCCTGAATTCAAACATTTATTTATGTAAATGTACAAAAGTAAGTCAGCAAAATGCACCTAAAGTGTCAAAAGTACTCTTAATGAAGAGTGGCTCCTTTCAAATTCTTTTATGATGACAGAATATCATATATAATATGGTAGAAGGTATAGAATCCCCAAATGCAAATTGAACCGTTTTAAACTCTCTTTTGTACCCGCCTCCGTCAAAATTTTAAATAATTTTAAATAGTTCTTGAGCTGTGTACGCCGGGTAGTGTGCAATAATATGGTGTTCTGATTGTCTTTGGTTTTATCCTAGCTGGGTTCATTTTATTTATTTTATTTTTTAATTCTTATTTTTATTTATTTTAATTTTTTAATCTTTTATAGGATGTGTCATAAGTGTATGTATGAGTACGTCTCTAGCTGTCACATGTACATTTATTGTCTGCAAGGGCAGCTACTTGCACTGCACTGTGAGTCCATGACAAATTTCCCCTAGGGGACAATAAAGTATATTCTATTCTTCTTTTTCTATCACTGACAATACACCTCAGAGCGTTTTTACAGATACTTAATGTGCTACTAAGTAGTATTTAGTATTGCATCATATATTTTTTTTACTAGTAAGATGAATATGGTGGAGTAAAAAGTACAATATATCCCTCTGAAATATAGTGGAGTAGAAGTATAAAGTACACTAGAATTGATATACTCAAGTAAAAGTAACTCAAAATTGTATAGTTGTGGAGACTGGGGGAAAACATAACTTTTTAAAAAACATTTTCATTCATAACTCACAGACTACTTGAAATGCACTACTCATCTTTTGATATAAGAAACATTATAAGGGCACTAATTAATACAATTTATATATTTTCACTAAAAAGGATAAACCTAAGACCTGATGGGGGCAATTGTAACAAACCCACTGTATCACAAATAAAAGCACAACTCAAAATAATCACATTCTTGCTGTAATATATAATGTTAACATATATTTTTTTGTATATGGTTGAAATCTTTTAGATGTCAGGCATTGTATGCATTCAAAGCATTTGTGGAAGACTAGACAACTATTTTAGTGGTGACTAAATTTTAACTGTTTGAATTAAGGTAGAGTAATTTTACATTTAAATTTAGTTCAATATATTCATTTTCAAACAGGAAAGTTTGTCATTACAGGCAAACAAATGCTTACAATGGACCATGTGGTTCGGGGGCAATTGTACAATTGTTAGGATTGCCCCTGATCTTGAAGCCATAATTATATCTTGTATTCTAGCAAACAACACTGATATCATCATAGCTGGTTCATGTTAATTTGTATCCAATAAAAGAGTGATGAAAAGAGATTTTAAAAAAAACATGTAAATAAAAATTCACAGCCTTCTAAACTGGACAGCAGAAGAAAAATACTGGACATTCAAAAAGTAACTTTCAGTTTTTGTTTAAACTTTCTGCTGAAGTGAAATGATCCTGCTCCTTACAGCAAGAGAAGCCTCCAGAGAATGTGCAGAGTACATGCCATCACTCTAGCTTGATTCTGATTGGAGGAATTAAGTGTGTTAAATGGCCTTCTGTTACAATTGCCCCTGGTCTCCCCTACTTGAGTAAGTTTATGTGGTTTACATTCACCACTGAAAAATGGTGCAAACCAAACAGGTAAAATTGAGGTAATCTGTTATTACAGCATTAGAAATCTGGCTGGAAACTTGCATAAAAACACTAAGCGAAGCAAAAGAGAAACCTACCTTACTACCATGGTTCTTAAACATTTTCATAGAAAGACTTCCAAGCATATATGCATCCACTTAAATGTAGGTATGATTAAAACAATTGAACCCTCTAATAACGGTAATTTTATTATACCCCTGAACGTCCAAAAAACAATCAATTCCCACTGATTACACTGGGTTATATAATTAATTGTTTGAACTCAAGGTTGGACTTTTACATGACAAAGCTCCAGTTTGGTTTATGATACATACGAATCATCAGTAGTTCAGGACTATTTGTGTAGTGCTCTTAAAAGAACTAGACAATGTTGCAGCATGCATACTGAAGCCATTGGTCAACTTGAAAGCGGAAGTTTTTCTTCAGTGCGGCATTTATCTTACGTAACTTTGTCTTGCCATCAGAGAGGTGCAGTGATAAAATGTTACAGCTTTTCGTTCGCAACGGGTTTCGCTTTTGATAAACCTACATTTTAAGAATCCATGCACAATGTGAAGGATAGACAACACTAAAGAAGAACATTTTGTTCTGAAATGTGCACGCCGAGGTGCTCCCATGTAAGAGGAGCATGCAAACAAAAGAAAATGATCTTTCTGCAGCATGCTCCATAAGATGTCAGCTCTACTTTGAACAACGTAAAAACATGAAAACTCAGAGTCTGCACTGAATATAAGCGAAAACATCACTGTCCTGCTAACTGCCTGCTCACAAACTATGCTCGTTATGACCTATGCGTGGCGCGCCAATAAAGCTGTTTAGTATGTAAAAATGATCCAGTCCTCGACTTATGAAGTTTTGTATACCGACCTGACTTTGATCCCAGGTGCAACAAATGTCCTTTCTTCTGGTCAGCCGAGGGTCGAGAGTAGATTTTAAAAAGTGGAAATCGTTGCATCAGCCCGACTTTAAACGTGATCCCAATCTGGGAGGATTTGGGAATGCGGAACTTAGGCTATGCCAGCCAAACGTAAGCAGGGATATAAAAAAGTACATAGTGGGGGCAGAAGTGGGGAAGTCGCACCGCTCCTCCCATAAAGAAACACTGAGGCTGCATACTGCAACGACAGTGTGGCTCAGATGGAGGCCTGCATGGAAATACAATACAACCACAACCACCACCAATTACAGTGAAACCCCAAACAAAAAAGTCTCAAACATCTGAATTAGGTTTTAAGAAAAAAAGGAATAAAGGAATTCCATGAAAAAAAGGCAAACAGCCTGCCTAACTTTCTAAATTTATAACATTATCATTTAAATTTATGGAAATAATATATAAATACTGTATCTAAAATTCCATACTAACATGCTAAATAGAAGGCAAAAAAGTATGTAAATTTTTTTAGTATGTCCAAAACTTTAGCATGAAACCAGTATGCAAGATGCACACTATTTCTGTATACAAGCACTGATCCATAAAATATGCATGCCATAAATATCCCACAATGCAATGCAGTAATGACGACAACAACAACAACATAATGGACAAAGGCAAACTGCAACCAGGTCAGCACTGGCATCCCTTCAATTTAAATCTAAGAAAGGTGTCACTTAGCTCAGCACATCCAAAAAGAGACATACTCCTTTTTACTTATACAAAGGTATGTTGACATACATTTGGTGTATGAAATGCAGAGTACGTCATTTCAGATGCAGCGAAAGTTAACATTAAATATTTTCATATTGATTAAGAAATTACAAAAGGGCATCACATTCACATGAGAGAAAAAAAACACTGCACTGTTTTTCTGAATTAATGACATATTTTTCATATAAAAAAAGCTGAAATTCTTTACATGAAAAATTCTTATTAATTCAGAACAATGGGGCAACATTTCTTCCCTCAAGTGAAAGCAAAACGCTTCTGTAATAAATACATTTCAGTAGATAAACAGATTGCAAACAACAGCCCAAACACCACTCTGAATGAATTTATTGTAATTATTCAGCAGCATAGATAAGCAATCAATGCTCATTTTCACTTATTTTTAAATTTAACAAATAAGTCAAAATCTGAAAGGTAAAAAAATAAATCATAAGTTACATCTTGATAAGATATATAGTACTGTAATATAGCACTGGATGTTTTCATGGAAAACTTTCAATGAGGTCAAACCACAGTCGATGACATTGAGGTATGCAGGTACTTAACATGGATGAATATGTAAATACAACATTTACAGCAATCAATAACACTATTAACAACAAAACACAAAACCATACTGTAACATTAAATTCCACATTACATCTTAGATCTAGTAACAGATCAGATATATATAAGCTTTTGAAAAGTATTTGGAATTTCTCAGCATGCGTTTTTTAAATCAAAACTTTACTTCTGTTCAGTCCCTCCTGTTAAAGTAAAAGCCATGCTTTTAGCTACATCACTCTGTTGGCTATGTATCTGGAGAAGGTTTATATGTTTGTTTAGTCACACACAAGACATTTCATGAATGTGTTCCTTGAAGTGTTACAGCATACTGTGGCATATGTTGTTGGTATCATTTCAAAGTCAGGAACCTGCAGGACAGAAAAGACCAGAGAGATCAGACAGATCACTTCCATCTGTACATTATAAGGCGAGGAGAGTTGGAGAATTGAGGATGTCAACTGATTCGGCTTTTCCCCCTCCACCTTTATGGCCGTCTAGTCCCTCTGTGAGAGAGTCCAGCTCAGGACACGAAAATGTGAACACAGACAGGTAGCTGCTGCAGGTGGGGGTGGAGGTCACCACGGGAGTGCTGAGAGGCTCCAGGTCACTGGAGACGGACTTGTACAGGGTCTCCCAGTCCGAGACCCCGAGAGAACTGCTCAGATCTATGTCTGGCACTGATCGAGCGGTCTCCATGGGGGTTTTCTCCTCCAAGCTGGGTAGCATATTCTCCAGTAGCCCGTCCTTAATGTCCAGAGAGGGCTCGAGATCGCAGATGTTGATTTCAGCGCTGGCACAGAGCAAGATATTGGAGTTCCCAGAGATGGCTGTGGATGGATCACTGGGGATGTCCATGTCCTGGAGCGAGGGAGCTTCCTGGGTGCCATCCTCTGGAAGCCTGTCCTCATCTGGACTGGGCGGTAGCTCTGGGGACCCCGTGGGCCCCTGGAAAATAGACTCCAGCTCTTCTGACAGCTGGCACACTGGTTTATGCGTGGCAAGGATGAATTCAAGCCGTTCTTTCTCTTTGAGGAGGTTGGCTATCTCTGTCTCCAGGGCTGCTTTCTCCTCCTCCAGCTTGTCTGTCTCCTTCGGATAGATCGACATCCAGAATCATCCACATTGGAACACACACACACAAACAGTGGGTGCAAATGACAGCTGAGTAAATGCATCACTGTTTACTTACAGCTTGCAGCGTGTCCGTGAGTTCCCTCCGTCTGTTGCGACACTTTGCTGCGGCCATTTTATTCCTCTCCCTCCTTATCCTCTTCTTCTCTTCCTCCTCTGGAGACAGCTGGGACGCAAAAGAAATAATTCAGTTATTGCCTTGAAGAATCCAGCCATTTCATCCCCTAATCCGCTACATCCGTTGCCAATTCACCCTCTGAAGAATGGCAAAAGCATGTTTCGCTGCAATGCGTCTAAAAATAGACCATTGTTGCAGACTTGCTGTGACCTGAATATAAATTGACTGCCTAAGGAAGGCACACTGCCAGCACACAGCACCAGAGGAGCATGCACAATAGCACTGTTGCACACAAGGAATTCAGATTGGCATATGTAAATTTACACTATTGACTATTCTGTCCAATAGCAGGTAGACTTCATCTTGAGCAAGCCTACCTGCTCTGTTTTCCCCTTTCTGGCAGCATTTTTTCCCTTATTCCCGCCCTCTTTGGGTGTTGCCTGGTGAGAGCTTTGTGGTTCATTGGCTTGCTTGCTACCCAGAGACGGGGAGACAGATGTAATAATCGTAGGCTGGACCATCCACTGGAAATCTGGGGTAGAGGAAATTGCAGTGACTGTTGGAACAAACGGAGTGTCTTGAATGCTCATGTCCTCGCAGAGCTCCTGAAAAATGGAAATAATGGACAATGAGGACTTTGATGAGATATATATTTTTAAATAAATCTATTAGTGATGTCAGGTCATTGTGATGACAATCATCAATTAAACCTACAAATCATATTTTTAGAGTGTCAAACAGAGGATAGCCTGCATGTGAGAGGTTTTCTTGAAATATACCCGACCAGAAATAGCCTCCTCTGGATCAATATTTGACTTTATCATTGTTTCTGACGTCAACACTGACGCAGAGATGCTGTGGAGTCTCCTGAATGGATTTATTTTTCTCAATGAACCGCTGCATCGACACGCTCACATTTGGTCCCAGGACGTCGGAATCATAACAAGCCAAACAACGCCGCTATTTTCTCTCATTTCCATCTGATTTAATCTGTTTTCTGATTATGTATCAAATGCATCGAAAATTATGTTAAAAAATTAAAAATAATAAAAAAAATAAGCGCAGCCAGTTAATTAAAATCTTATCAATAACCTCCCCCTCCCCCCACCGTGAAGATAAAAAGGCATCAGTACACTCAGTCTAATAAAAAGAGGTGTTTAATTTGCTTGAGTGCCTGCAGGGCTGCATATTAAATATAAGATTATCAACAAAGCCGTTCATACCTTTGCACTGCTCTCTGAGGAGGAAACTGGAGAGCTCGCCTCCTCTTCTGGCGTCTTCTGGCAGAGTGTCCCGACAGGAGACTCAGTCCGGCAGGTGGGGGAGACTGGATCCATGTCAGGCCGTCAGGTTGTTGTAAAATATCACGAAGAAGAAAAAAGAAAACACGAGTCCTGATCAATGACAAATGTGACTCCTTGGCCTTCCGCCGGGCAGAGCGGCTCGGGTCTTTTCTCCAGGTATATACCTGGTAACTGGACGACTAGAATGCAAGCCCCTCCTTTTATGCTCCGCTAGAATTTTATGAATGAACTAAGACTGTACCATCCGCCAAGGGGGGAGGGGGGGACAGACTGACGGCCACAAAGGCCTACATTTCGGGGTAAAACAGCATTATTTTGACATTTATCAGCTTGTATATTTCCTCAATGAATAACATATATACATTTTTTGTTATAATGGGTCAAAACAAAGCCTACATCAACGCGCAAAAGAGCCAAAGAGACATTTTCTCTCCCATTCACAAATATCGGCTTTATATGAAGGCAATGTGGGGTGAGAAACGTGAGCCTATTTATAAATACACATATGTAACCATTTCATGAGCGATAGAAACTTGATGTTCTGGTGCATTCATGTAATCAAGGGTAAAAAGGCACCCAAGCCATTAAGAATATATAAATAGCCCAAAATACCCCGTGTTTTTGTTCAAAAATAATGCAAAAGCCAATTTATTGCAGGGTCGAGCAACGCATTCTGCACGACCATTTCAAAAATATGTCGATTACACCATACATATTTACTCCACTCACTCCAAAATTAATGTAATCTCCGCATTTCTTTTATAGCCGATGGAACATGCTTTATATTTTCTAATTTAACCGTCTGACGGACCTCTGGGTAAACGCAGCGCTCTGGGACTGCCTTTTCCACAGATAAGAATCGAGAGCTGTTAGCAGACATAATGAAATGATGCTGAATTGTTTACTTGGGGAGGAGGAGGAGGGGGGGTGGTGGTGGAGGTGGTCTGGGGGGCGGGGGGAGGAGGAGAGGCCGCACATGTGGGGGCGGAGAAGTCACGTGACTCGACCCGGAACTGGAGGGAGGAGATGAGGAGAAGGAAGGGAAGGAGGGCGGGGGTGGGGGGCGCACTTGCCAGGAGCCGCATCATCCCTCTTCACTCCCATCACAACAAGGGACTGGTGGGTTGCATGTCTAGACTCTGTTTTCTTGCTGATACCTGTCATTAAGACTTGAGGTCTGCTATTTAATTCTACATGTTAAAATAAAAAATAAAAATTTAAAAATTAAAAAAAAAAAAAAGATAAAATAAGACATTCTTGCAATGGATGAATATTGTAATGATAATTATTTCATTTCAGTTCAAAGTAATTTTACATTTAAATGAAATATGTCAACACAGACAAACAAGGTGCTTACATTGGGCCATGTGGTGTGGGGGCAATAGCGGTGTTACAACTGCCAAATGCTGTGGTGAAATGATGCTGCTCCTGTTCAACAGGCAGACAGAGAATCCTACTGAGCCTGTGCAGAGTAAGTGTCGTCACTCCAGCTTGTTTCTGATTGGTGGAATTGAGTGTGTTACAATTGTGCCTGGTCTCCCCTACTAATATCACATTGCAAAAATAACCCACTACAAGTAAAAGTCCTGTATTCAAAACCCTCCTTAAGTATTTAAGTGTTATTCAGCAAACTTCACTTAAAGTATCAAAAGTAAAAGTACTTATTGTGCAGTTAAATGTTCCCTGTCAGTGTTGTGCTATTATATCTAGTGTTTGAATTAATATTATTGCTGTGTTAATGTGTATGTTGCATATTACTGCTGTAGATGTTTAAGGTTGAACTAATTTTAACTACTTTATATACTGTTTGGTACTTTAAACAACAGCTATGCATCATATTCTGTAACACGTGTCAAACTCAAGGCCTGAGGGCTGAATCTGGCCTGACGCCTCATTTTATGTGGCATACAAGAGTTTGCAAAGAATATACTTGTATTGCGCAAATTATATTCTATGCTGCATTATGGAAGAACAATGTATATCCTAACTTTGTTACCTGCAGTTTGGAACAATGAAGACGTTTAGCTGCTAGATATCAATATACACTATGTCCAAGAAAAGGAGAGTTGAGGCAGAGGGAAGGCAATTTAATGAAAACTGGGAAAATGAATACATGTTTGTGCTTAATGGAGACAAGCCAATATGCCACCTTTTGTAACTTTTTAAATAATAATAGTTGTACACTTTAAGGTCTGCTTGGCATTATTTTTTCCTAGACTTCTGCTTCCAGACTTAATGGGCCCAGTACCCCACTTTGGATACAATGAGTTGATAAGTGAAAGTTCTTGTCTGGTTCCTGATCAAACCACCCTCTCTGCTGAGTTGATTTCTCTGGAATATGGCAAAGTGGCAAAAATAGCTCCACACCCCTCTGTTAACTTTTTCCTCAGATCACTGAGATCTTTTGATTCCTTTGGCCACATGTTGTACACCAAGGAGTAAGCCACAACCGGGAAATTTTCACTCACAACAGAAAATAAGGACCAATTTAAAGTTTCCTTCTACAGCAGATCCCCAACTGGTGAGTAAAATTTTGAGATAATACATATCATAAAGGGAAAATTATACAGTGTTGATGGTAAACATAATCAATTGAAGCATTAAAATCCGCAGTGCTGCTATATTGACCAAGAAAAGTGAATTCTCCTGCTCACGGAGCCGTGCAGCTGTGCCTACATGTACCAGGACACATTGCGGGCGAGTTTGTGACTTCCACACCCATGGTGCTGTGTTATCACCACCCTACCCTATAGCTATTACTAGACTAGAAATCAAACCTGAAATAGCCTGTAGTTCTTCCTTAACACAATTAAAACCACTGTGACATCACTGGTGCAGGAAGAGAAACAGATTTTGCAGCACTAACAGCTGCCATAACCTGAAACACACACAGCAATTAATTGCTTCACTTGACTACATTTACCATCAACACTGACTGGACATCCACATGAAAAGTGCTAAATATTACCTTTAAAACAATAAGAAATATAATATTTTCTCTACAAATTATTAGTGATAGTACAAAAATTATTGGCTGCTGACATTAGAAGCCAAAAAGTGTTTACTATTTAACAACTTAATAAGCTATGAGTTATTCTTGTCATTGGGCACTGGTAGGGTCCCAGACTTGCTGGTCACACTGAACATGTAGCGCAGCACGGGAGAAAATAAACTAGGAAAAAGTGAAGAACTGTTATTACTGCTGTATCAAAGATCATGAGTACTATGAATCCAAACTACAATTGGTCGGTGCATGACGAACTTTGTGACAGCAGTAAGAAAGGTTATGTAGAGATCACAGCATCTAAACATGTTTGAGAAATATTACTCTTTCAGCCCCTTTGTCAGATTGAAAACACAGACAAACTGACCCCCCTTGAGTCGAAGCTGAGACATCTTGAGCACCTCTCCAAGTCCATTGCAGATGATTTTGACTACTTGAAGAGATGGGGGCAAGAGATGGCATACACAAATAGTAAATGATTAGAGCAATATCTTTAGTGTATATGTAAATCACCACTTAGGGAAAATTGCAGCTATGCCGTTTAAACTTTCCAGCATTTCTCTCTTTTGGCCACATCTCTATGTATGATGTCATAGCAGGTGTTTTGCCTTTAAAGGGAGAGTTCGGATTTTTTGAAGTAGGGTTGTACGAGGTACTTATCCATAGTCAGTGTATTACCCACAGTTTGGAGAAGCAGCAGGAGTACAATCATCCGTCAGACAGCCTTTTCAGATAAGAAATCGCTGTTATATAAGCCAAACATGACTCTCTCCAAAGCAACATGACTCCTTTGGCAGAAACAGTCATTTTACCTCATAGAACATGGGAGCTGATGGTTGACTAGAGACTTAATCTGTTTGTTTGATGTGTGACTTGGGTGTTTTAAAGAGGTAGTCCAGATTCACTTTAGTCAAACTGTAACACTAACAAACTAACCCATCAAGGCAGCAGTGTGTCTGAAACTATCAAGCTGATGTGAAGTGAAGTGTAAAAAACACATTTACCGGCTATTCCTCATCTTAAACAGCTTCTACCAATACAAGTGCTGGTCTTCAGCATCACCTGCATGAGCTGACCGAGTGCACTGGCCATGATGAAAGTTTTCTATTTGAGACAAATCTTCAAGACAAAGAACCATCCAGTGGACTGCATGTTTGGAGTCTAATGATGCATTGTATTTCATAAATGTTAATTTATCGTAATATTTTCTCTGTTTTTCATGTTCTCTTTCTTACAAAACTACATGTCTCTGAGGTATGTCTTCCTATAAATCTACTGTTGTATTAGTATAAAACAAAATGTTTCAGCCACAGGGCTTTGAGCCGATTTGAGCCATTTAATAAAGAAATAAAGAAATTCTTATGAGTTACATGAAGATGCATAAAGTTAAAAAGTACACATTTAAAATAAATTTCACACCCACTTATCTATTTCCATACAGTTCCCATGCTTTATACATTCTTCTCAGCTTCAGAAGGTTGGGTTTCTGTAATTTCTGTAAAGACAAGAATGCTTAGTCACCATCAGAATGCTGGACTGTACAATGTCTTGAATTGAATGTTTAGTGCAAAGTCAGATGTGCTACTCCAGTCTGGTACCTTCTGGTCTTTGTCCAAATGGAGGATGTCTACGAGGGGAGCGATGGATGGACGGCCATGGGCACACTGGAAGGGCAGCTGGCAGGAGGACAAGGACGCCACCAAGCTGTGGCATTCATCTCTATTCAGGCTGTCATTGAATTTGACGGCACCTGTTTATTGCATACATGTGTGCACATGATTTCTATTAAGATTTCAGTATGAAACTGTAATTTATTGAAGTACGGAAAAAAATAGAAAAATAGACTAAAGGATGGAGAGAAGTAATTTAACCTTACCGTGGCATGCAAGGGAGGCTAACACCTTCAGCACAGTGAGAGGTAGAGTTCCTCTCACTGTACCAGTTGAGCGGAGTAACTAAGACAAAAAATAAGAAACACTACATGTTAACCCTTTATTGAGTAATAAGATACTTTATCCCCCCAAAACAGTTAAGAGGTTAGAAAGACACTTTAGAGCTTACCTCAATCTGCTCTCGGAGATACTCCTAATGTGTGATTAGAGAGAAAAGGCAAAATGATAAACATGAGGGGATAAAACTAATCAAAATCATCTTTGACAGCAGTTTTTCCATTGCTCACAGGAACAGAATAGACATAACAGCTAAAAACAAGGACCACAAAGCTGAACAATTAAAGGTAAAGAGTAAACAAAACTGTCATGTACACAATAACTTAAAAAATAGGTGCAATTTGGAGTGTTATACCAATATGGTGATAAACCAATATTGATAACTGTGATGTTTAATAATGAAATATTGATATCATGTTAATAACACACATAATAATATCGTTAGGCCTTGTGGAGCTTTTGTTTATCAATTTATCAGGTTGCCTTTTCACTATCCATTAAGTGTAATGCCACTTTTTGTTCACTTTTGTACAGTTATGGTTACAGATTCTCTCTCCACCTCCCTATACTCGTATTTTGAGAGTAACTGATTTGCCAAAAAGACGAAACACACAATAAACAAAGTCAAAGATGAATTTGAATAATAGCATTAAAATTATTCTCTTTTTTTTTCAATTTTTCAACAGATATCTCGATAATATCATTGTTGTTAATTCTTTTGGTCCTTGTGTACATCGTGTATATAGAAACAGATTAGTTAAACACACAAATACAATATATGGTCTTCATATGGAGATTTCAGAGTTTTTACCTCAACAACAGACTTGATAACAGATGGTCTCC
>JAJHUR010088894.1:1805-15578 GCA_027495735.1 Lutjanus campechanus | reverse complement strand
ACGACGCTGACACGAGACAGCAGGAAGAAGGAGACTGATGTCGGCAGATGTCATGATAGAAGTGACCTGCAGCATCGCTGTGTTCAGAAACTCTGGATGGAGAAAACTGAACACATCAAACGAGGAGAAACACTGAGGAGGAAACGTCTCATTCATAGAATGATGAGATGTTATATTTTATTGTAAATATTGTGCACATAAAATTTTTAATTTTGATATTTTTAACCTGAGGTAGTGAGATTGATTGTCTGAGACCACAACTCTTACTACTCTTTACTTAATAAACAGTCATTCATTGGCTGAATAGTTAACAGACTTTGGACACTTGATTTATCATCATTTTACATCATTACTGACAGGTGTAATTTTTCCTAATTGTAATTTACACGTCTATCCAGTCCAGTTTTATTAATATAGTCACAAATCACAATTTTCCGCTGGAAACTTTAAAAACCTGTAGAGCATAAGATACCCTCTGGCTTTGGACTCGCTCTCCAGGTAGAGAGGAAGAACCATAGAGACACGCTTTTTTTCAGACTCATCACTTTCTTTGCTCCATTGTGGGCATTTTTGAGAGCACAATAAAATGCAAGTTTCACACTTAAAGGGGAAAATTTGACACTTTTCATTCGGATGTCCAGTTAAGTGTTGATGGTAAATGAGAAATAAATTCCTTAAAGCTATGTTGACCATGAAAACTGAGTTCTCCTGCTCTGGGAGCTGTGCCAGCAGGGCCTACATGTACCAGGATGCATTGCACGCAAGCTTCTGGCACTCGTGTTGCCGTGTATCACCACCACTAGCGTAAAGCTATTACTTTGTGGACCTAAACATAGCATTAAGTGTCAAAAATACTCATCTATTACGCCCCCTGGCTACCCAGAGTTGGAGAGAAGAAACTCAGACTGAAGTAGCCTGTAGTTCTTCCTCAACACCAACGACATCGCTGTGACATCACTGGGTGCAGGAAGAACAACAGATTTTGCAGCAGGAGAACTGAGCTCTCTTGGTCAATATAGCAGCACAGGGATTTATTTTTTCAAATGACTATATTTACCATTAACACTGACTGGACATCCACATGAAAAATGCAGAATTTTCCCTTTAAGGAAAATCTTTTGGAAGCAGCCAGAGGCCACTTTGTACAGGTGTTACTCATCACATTAACTATGGCTCCTTTCTGTTCAAGGGTCCCAATAAGCCATGACAGCAATGTCCTGTCCCTAATTCATATTACATACTATACTGTATGTACTTCATATTAACTGTCATTGTCACTGTTTTACCGGTTAGTATAGAAAAAAATCTACATACTTAATCATTTTGTACAAACAGGAAATGACACAATATGTACATCAGATGTTAATCAAACTAACAAATTAGGGATGTCACTGAAAATTAAACTTAACAGCAATGTGATTTTCTAAAGAATCAACACTTGTCTCAGTTTTTCCAATATTTTTCTGTAGCTGTCTCACTCCCATTCACAATTCATCTATTTTCTGTATGTGTTGCTTTTTAGTTGACTAGTGTGCATCAAAAGAACACACACACTCACACACAAGAGAAAACTCATATTTAGTATGCATGCTATCTTGTTCAAATATACTTTAAATACTAAAAACCTGTGTAGAATTAGTGTGTAGTATGGATTTGGGACACGTTGCACGACTTTAAAATGGAAGCAGCTAAATGGAATTCAGCCCTGTGGCAAAAAAATGTTAAACGGCCTGATTTCAATGAGCTTTATTACATAATAAATCTAATATGTAAAGCATTTTTGTTTGTATAAATATGTTTCCTTTTTATCTTAAAGTGCTTCTGTTTCCCTTCTTATAAAATGAAATAAAAGTAGCCAGCCGTGACATAAACATGTGCAAAACACTGGCAAGAATCAGCTTTGCAATGCATGTTTGAATTAATGGTTCTGTAATGTTAATGGCTCTCAGTTACTGGTTTGGCATTTTGATTAAAATACTATCAAACCTCACAGAAATTGACTGATATTTGTATTGCTGTGTAAAGTACATATTTTACATATTTTTTAGTCATCATAACCTTGTTTAGATCACCTCCAATAAAACCACTTATTCACAAACCACAACTCATTTGCTTTTGTTATGAATTTCAGTTATTTATTATTGTTTATTCAAGTTGTCCCTTATCAGAGGTCAAACTGGAACAAACACAGAGGGAGGGAGGCTGAGCCAGATTGACAGCTCCACCCAGCCTATGACACTGCGTGACGACTGCATCGGGACAACCAATCAGGCGCTGAGTGGGCGGATACATAGTCCAAATTTTACGCGGCGCGCGGCGGGCCGAAACACCGAGAATGAATATCCCGGTCTCAACCGGTTTCAACCGGTCCGTGGTTGGAAGCATGAGCTTAGAGGAAGAGCACACTTGCACGCATTAAAACATCTCTGCTCTCCAACAGTGTGTGCGAATAGAATCAGAAATAAAAACGAGATTCTTTCACTTCGTGATTATGACTCGGAATACCGCTCTAAATGTGACTCCGTGAATCTGTGTTGTTAGCTTAGCTTACATTAGCCAGCAGACTTGAATCATCATTGACTTTTCCATTAGCACGCTAAGTTGCTATTAGCCTGGTGGGAGTCGGCTGTGATTATTGATAGCTGAAGAAAGATATGTTCAGACTGGTTGAAGAGAAGAAACAATAGGCTGTTTTAAACTGCGGGAGGCTTTTAATACATCGCCACGAGTCGAGAAGTATCCATCGTAACGGTATTTTAAATTAGCGCTGGTAGTGTCATCCAGGAAAGCTAACATTAGCTTCTGGCTAGCGAAGGTTAGGAGCAGTGTAAACGTGTGCCATGAGATAACATTGCACAGTTGCTTCCTGCGCATTGAGAAGATTAACAACATACATCACTTAACCACAACTTGTTTTCGACGAGCGGACAGGACACATCAGGTAAGTTATACTCGATCAACAGCAACCTAACTCACCCATCGTGGGCTAACGTTAGCATCCGTCAGTTTCAAAAGTGATGTGGTGTTTTTGTCTGGGGGTTAACTAACGGTTACACGGACCACACATGACACAGTGCATTGTAGCCGGGGGACTGGTATCTCCCCGGTCTGTTTAACGCATTTTAGTTGCTCTCGTTTGACACAAAACGGGGTCTATCAGTCTGGCTGTGGTGACTGTAGCTTTATGCTCGCAGTCAGCCAGGTGGGGGCGTCGTTTCACGTTTTACAAGTGTATGATTGGTTTGAATGGGTGTCATAATTGGACCACGAGGGCTGACTGAAGCGTCAGGCTGGCTGACACATTTCGGCTCAACAAGAATAACTTGTTTCTGATCGACGTGAAAGTAACACTAACTGCTTGTAATCCCACGATCCACCCCGTTTTGGCTCATCTTCATCAAATATAACTGCTTTCATTAAATGTAAAGTTACATATCACTAGTTTGTGGTATTGTGTTTAAAATATTAGTAAAATATACTAGTTTAAACTCAGAGCTTTAGTTTAGAGCCTAACTGATATATTGATCTACTGATTTTATCTGCCCAATATTGAACTATCACTGCTATATTGGTATATATCGATATACTTTTTTAAAGAGCATGATACTGATTGTTTTTGCATGTTTTTATTTTGTAGTTTTTATAGGCAACATTCAATATATATTTGATCCTTTTTCTTAAATTCAGGTCTATGGTATGTATTTAGTTCTGATTGTTGTTTGTGACAATCCCTTTTAAAAGAAAAAAAGTCAGCATTTCCTGATTACAGTATCTTAAATGTGAATATTTTCTATGCCAGTAAACTTTCGGTTGTGAGTAAAACAAGACGTTTGAGACCATCATCTCAGGCTTTGGGAAACACTCATTGACATTTTTCCTAGTCATTTATAATAAGTATACTATTTATAGTTTGTTATAAAGTGAAAAGTTTACTGTTTCAGTGTCCTAATACAGTTTATTATGTGAAGCTGTAAAATACAGTAGACAAACAACCTGTATATTGTGTTATTCTCTTGATTAATTAATTGTTTGTTTTGTCTACAAAATGTCAGACAATTATGAAAAATGTCATCAGTGTTTCCCAAAGCCCAAGATGACGTCCTCAAATGTCTTGTTTTGTCCACAATCCAAAAATATTCAGTTTTGTAAAGAAACTATGAATTATTTACATTTAAGGAGCTGGAATCAGAATATTGACTTGTTTTCCCCCTTATTGATTATATAAATAGTTAAGTTATTAATTCACTAAATTAAATAGTTGAACACAAATTGATTAATTGTTGCAGCTCTGAACTGTAAAGAACATCAGCCAATATATATCAATATCAGATTATTTTTTTCGCTCCCTATTGGCATCAGCCAAACAATCCAGCGTGTCACCACAAGATAACTGTGCAGTATTACTCATATGACAGACCAGTACATCATGAATTTAGCTCGTAAGATAATAGGAGACCTGCACGCATTTCCTCTATGGCCCAAACACACACCTTTATCTTCAGGTAGACGGTAAAGTGTGGCCAGGATGTGGACTTAAAGAAGCATCACATCCTTTGTTCCATGCAGCATTCTGCTACTCAACAAGCTCTGATCACATGGGTGCAGTTTGGCACTTTCTTGAACTTGCACTTGATGTCCTGAGTAGATTTCCCAAAACTATGCTTTTTATGGTTTTTATGTGATGCTTATGTTTTATATTAATATATTCTGTCAGATATGGTTGTTGTTTATATCCTTTTATGCAATTTGTGCCTGAGAAATTCCCTGAGGGACAATAAACTTTTCTTTCATTCATTCTAACTGTTTTCTCTACTTGTAGATGTGTGTAGATTCTTTATGTCTCAGCAGTGTACCAGGTGCTGCTGTGGTTGAAATTAAAATTCTCCTTCCCTCCCCTCAGAAGCTCTATGCCAGCAGAAATGACGATGTTGGCGGATCACCCAGCCAGACAGCTGCTGGACTTCAGTCAGAAACTGGACATCAACCTGTTGGACAATGTTGTCAACTCCATGTACCACGACATTGGATCCCAGGTGAGTACTGCTTCTCTCCACTTCAAGTGTCCAGATGGAATTCACATGAAACTTTATTATAAACAAGGCCCTCTTTGGTTAAATCCATGAAGAATGTGTTGCTTAGCTTAACTATCCACCTATTAGGGGAGGTCAGGTCATATATTATGAGTTAACTTGGGGGAAACAGACCCGTCTTTGATCTTCAAAACCTAAAGGTTTATGGTTTTAAACGGTTTGCTATGTTGCTCTCTTGTAGCAACGAGTGGCCCAGGAAGTTCTCACCAACCTGAAGGACCACCCAGATGCCTGGACGAGGGTCGACACAATCCTGGAGTTCTCCCAGAACATGAAAACTAAAGTACGTACCTGACGCATTCTGATCGAGTAACAGAGAAAAGCTATGAACTCCCATCAGCTGCTTGTTGACGGTCTCTTGGGGCCAGTGTAATAATGTGAGCTGATGTTTATCAGTTTATCTACATCAGGCCAAAGCTTTCAGGGCAGTGAGCTTTGAGAATTCATACTCTGCTTCATCTCCACGGTACTTATTAGATTTTCTCCAGCTAATGGAAGCTTACTGTGTTTCAATCCGTTGTTATCTGCAAAATTATTAGTTTTTACATTTTTTGCTGCATCTTTGGTTGTTGTGATGATGGTATCGCTCGCCAAGAAAACCTTTAGGTTTTTGGGTTTTTCTCTTGGTGTCGCTGTTGTCTTTATTTGTTCAGATATGATGACTTTCAATGTATATTTTAAATTATCCACAGTTCTTCCCTTTTTAGTACCACAGTTAGTGCTGCCAGAAGTGTTAAATGCTGCTAATAACATCAAATGGCCCCTTCATATAGAGTTGATTTTGCTGTGTTGCAACAATAGATATTTACAGACGTCACTGTCATTTCCATTAGGGATGAAGCATAATATCAACACATCAGTGGTATCAGCCATTAAAGACTTTGAAATTAAATATCAGTATCAGCCCGAAAAGAACATTTCTACCAATATAACAAGCTGATAAAGTGATGTTTTGATTATGCACACGTGACATGAGTTGCTATTTGCAAAGATTGCGCATCGTTGGTTATGTGAGGAGGAGCCAAATCATATTTCCTCAACACAACAAATTTAATTGGCCATCTTATGAGCTGTCATCCCGATCATTATGACGAATTTGTGAAGAACAAAGAGAAACGGCACCTTCGAAAAACCTGTCAGCAGTAGTTTTCTTGCTTTGCCCGGTGAATATGTAGGTATTGAAAAGCATTGTGTTCTATGTCTGCATGTGTCAGTGGACCATCATGATAAGAGAAGGCGTATTAATGTTGCCATTATCAATCTGCCCCAATGGAAAATATCACCATATTAGCAAAAATCCAGTTTCTTGTATCCCAAATTTCCATTCATTTAAGTTTCTATTTTTGTGTAAGGATAATGGTCCAAAAATGGTCACAGATGGTGCACACGTTTCTATTTTCTGCGATGAGTAGCTGCGTGCACAGACATGCTCACATGTTTTTCCGCGTTTATGATCCATACACACAGTCCATGCGTCACAAATATTGGCTTCATGCTGCTGTACATGTATGACATCACCAGGGAGACATGACTATATTGTGGTTGGCTCTTGTTTATTGTTAATTAACGTTGGATGAAAACAGCCTGTTACTTCTTTTTCTTAGAGCTCTAACACGTCTCCGTTTCTCTCTCAGTATTACGCACTGCAGATTCTGGAGACAGTCATCAAAACACGCTGGAAGATTCTTCCTAGAAATCAGTGTGAAGGTCAGTTTAATTATATTAAAGAAAGATGTTTTCCTTCTGAGATGTGTTGCTTCCATTTAAATCTTTTGGATGTATTTTCAGGCATCAAGAAATATGTTGTTGGCTTGATCATCAAGACTTCTTCTGATCCTGCAAACATGGAGGTAAAGTTGCATTCATGTAAGACGCAGGACATTGTAAAGTAAATTAGTGTTGCTCAATGCTGATGCCACTGTTTTGATTATTTGCAGAAAGAGGGAGTGTACATCTCAAAACTGAACATGATCCTCGTACAGGTAAATAAACATTTGATTATCTGACGCAAGAACAATGACTGACAGGACGTGATGAAGCTGGTTAACACGGAGCTCTTCTTCTCTGGACTGGTTTAGATCCTGAAGCAGGAATGGCCCAAACACTGGCCCACCTTCATCAGTGACATTGTGGGTGCGAGTCGGACCAGTGAGAGCCTCTGTCAGAACAACATGATCATCCTCAAACTGCTCAGCGAGGAGGTTTTTGACTTCTCCAGTGGCCAGATGACCCAGGTGAAGGCCAAGCACCTCAAAGACAGGTAACTGATAAAACACGATGAACTGTGACTAACATGAAATGAAAAGTTGCTGCTATATTTTGGTTTGGGCTTGTTAGTCATCTCTTCTGTCCACGACTTAAATATAAAAATCTAAACTGTTCACTGTTCAGTCATCATGTCAGTTGTCTGTTGACAGTTCACTTAAGTTTTATTCCCACACGATGGCTGCATTCTCGAAAATGTTGACAAAAGAGACATGAGCCTGCGTTACTCTGTGCTACATTTTTAGCCACAACAAGTAAAATATTACTCATTAAAACAAGCTCAATACAGTTTGTGATGGAAGGGAAGTTGAGTTGTGGAACTGCTTGCAGACAGCTGGCTCTAATTTCTGTGCAAGAAATCTGATAGCCAAATGTTTGACCAGATAATCAGATGTAATAACAGACTCAAACTGAGCGTCAAACAAAAGCTAATCTGGGGGGAAATTTGGTCAAATTTTTAAACAGTTCAGGATTAAGCTTTGGTTTAATCCATGCATGTCTTCTGTTGTCACTGATGACCTCCACTCTTTGTCTTTCAGCATGTGCAACGAGTTTTCTCAGATATTCCAGCTGTGCCAGTTTGTGATGGTAAGAAAAGTTTGACATCGCACCAAACAACTCTCAGCATCTGCCTCTGATGTTCAACAGACACCACAGTCTTTTCTCATATGTGCCTTGTTTGTTTGTGTAGGAAAACTCCCAGAATGCCCCGCTGGTCCATGCCACGCTGGAGACTCTTCTCCGCTTCCTGAATTGGATTCCTTTAGGTTACATCTTCGAGACCAAGCTCATCAGCACTCTGGTCTACAAGGTAAACCAGCTAATGTTCATCCAGCAAATCAAAACTTTAGGTGAAGCATTTTATAACTGGTTGAAGTAAGAATCACTTATCTTTGTGGTCCATGATAGAAATGTGAGTAAAAACTAAAATCGCAAAGAAAAATTATGTTGTTTTTTTTTTAATAGGAGCAGAGCTATTTAAGTTGTTTATTCTTATTACTTTGTATTAAAATTGAGTTTAATAAGTCCTAAGTAATATTTAAAAAATCTGCTTGCAGTGGGGTTTCAGAGAATTGAAAGTACAATCCAGAGTCAGTCCAGAGGTGAAAGTATTCGTCACTTAAAGGCTTCTTGATTGGCGTTTTATTGACAACAAATTATTTGGCAACATTTTGGTAACTTAATGAACATTTAAGTAATTTATCAAACTGAAACATTCAGTGGTTTCAGCTTGGTTTGTAAGGATTCACTGCCCTTCTCTGTTTTATATTATTATGACCTGAAAAACTTTAGGTTTTGACAAAACGAGCAGTTTTAGGAGATCATCTTGAATTCTGAGAAAAGGTGACTTTTTTTTCTTACAATTTATAAACCAGGCCGTTAATCTGTTAGTTGAAAATCAAAATTGGGTCAATTGATAATGAAAGTTATCTTTAGTTGCAGCCCTACTTTCCTCTACTCACGCACTGTCAGTCAGTCAGCCTGCAGTCAGGACTGAGGATGCAGATGCGCTGAATTCTAAAGCTGTAATTTTTCATAGAAAAATGAGCAGGAATGCTGATTTCTACTTCAGAAGGGACGGTGAAACTGGCAGTTTAGCACCAACCGGATTTGTTTTATTTGTGTGTTTCAGTTCTTGAACGTGCCCATGTTTCGCAACGTGACGCTGAAATGTTTGACCGAGATCGCCGGAGTGAGCGTCAACCAGTACGAGGAGCAGTTTGTCAACCTGTTTACCCTCACCATGTGCCAGCTCAAACAGGTACACATGCAAACACACACAGACACACACAATCATTTTGAGTGGTGCTCAAGTTAATTGCACTCAGAATGATTACACACGAGCACACTTACATGTTCCCAGTCTGTTATTACACACAAAAACACGCACTTTGTGCAGACCTCCTCCGTCCTGTCACACACACACACATGCACACACGCACATCCAGTACATACAGTCTGCAGGCAGCACAGACTCTCAGACTTGCTGTCAGCGTGTTACTACACACACACACACACGAGCATTGTCAGTCGATGTAAGCAGTTTTCTGTTTGTTCACTGTTATTACAAATAGACACAAATAACACATCTGTGGGCAGACTCGACGTGTGATTTCAGCTGAAAGCCAAATGGGGAATTTCCAAAAACAAAAGGCCTGAGTGGAACTCTTAGTGTAGGTAACTGTTAGGACTTTATTTCTGAATTTTGGGTGTGAAACTTTGTTTCTGCAGAGAATCCTACATTCACAGCGAGGTTTTGATCCCACTGACTGTCTTCAGACAGTGACACACTTCATCTAACTGTAGTACACAGAACTGGCTGACAGGTGTGGTTGTTGACACCCCTGACACACCTACACACAGTGTGCTTTAACAGACTGCCTGAGGCTAAAAAGATCACAGGCAACACAAACAAATACTTTCGAGGTGTTTCTAACATTAACTAATGTGTGTGTATTAACATCAGATTATATTAACAAACCAGAATACAATGTGCATATATGCAGAATATCAAGTGAGTTAAATCAAAGAAAACAAGTGGGAAGATTCGTTTTTCAGGTTTTGAACTCATTTTGCTCCTTTGAGACTCAAAAGGCAAAATGCTGTTTCAAAGGCAAACAACAACAACAACAACAGCAGCAGCAACAGCAGCAGCAGCCTTCATGTTCTGATCAGTGTGTTGTTACTTCTGTTGTCGCTCAGTTCCGTATTCACAGATCACGTATCAGCAGGTCCAGTTTGTTTAAACATGACTCATCAAATATTTGAACTATCCTGAAGTCTTGGATTTAATAACAGATCAGCTATCATAAGATAATCTCAAACTGATCTGAGTCTATTTACCATCAGCATGCGCACACACACACACGCACACACACTCTCTCTTTACCAGGCAGATGCTAACAGCTCCCCCTGCCTGCGTCTGTCCTCATTGTGACAGAAAATGTTTTCTTTAGAGGTGCGAGTGAGGCTGGCAGGTCTAAAAAGCCATGATCCCTGATACCAGACGCTAACAGTGTAGAGTCATCAAGTCAGAGGATGAAGTTTATATTTATGAAATTTAGAGCTGAAGCTCCTAAGGTTTTTTTTTAATTATTATTTTGAGCAGAGAGGATCTGCTTGTGAATCCTTTTACAGGTTATATGTCAGAAAAATAACCAAACAGTTTTTTTAGTAGCAGAACAAGATTTTTTTTTTCTTTATCACATAAATCTTACCTCAAACCTCTCAGATTTATCTTGTGACTCATCCGAGACCCAACGACCATGTTGGACGTTGCTGATCTTCACAGCACTGAGGACTGTTAATAAAAGTATATCTATACGCCTCCGCTGAAAGAAAGAATTAGTTTACATTTGAGTTCTGGATATTTTTTTTAGTTGAAATGGTTCAGATCTTGAGTGTTAAAGTTCATTCTTGACTTTTGCAGCAAAAAAGATGTAACTCAAGGTTCACTTACCAACTTTTTCCATATCACTTAAGCCCAACTCATGGTCTTTCTCACCAGACAGTGTTTGAGGGGTTGCTTTGTTAGTTTTAGTTGAAACGGTGAACCTGGGTGGTCTCGTGGTTCAGCGTTTTAAGACGAAACCTATTTACAGTAAATGTAATTCCTCTAAACAAAACACACTATGGATGCAATTATGGCAAAAGAATTGAGAAGAAAATGAAGTTTGTCTAAATAAATAAAGGCCGGTTTGTGAGGTAACTGTTTTGTCGTCTGGTCAGATGCTGCCTTTGAACACCAACATCCGACTGGCCTACGCCAACGGGAAGGACGACGAGCAGAACTTCATCCAGAACCTCAGCCTGTTCCTCTGCACGTTCCTCAAAGAACACGGCCAGCTCATCGAGAAGAGACCCAACCTGCGAGAGACACTCATGGAGGTAGGAGGATGAGACCAGTTCCTCTCCGTCACATCTGTTTCATTACAGTTACTCTTCAAATGAAGTTTCGTTTGTCACGTGGAAAGAACTTGAATGGTTGTTGGGTTGTGGTTGAGTAAACAAACCTACAACTCTCATTTCCTCCTCTGCTTCAGGGTTGTTAGAAAGAAAACTCCCCCTCATATCCAGTGACCGTGTTTCCTGCCCCTCTCCGGTTTCCTGATTACACCTTTGCAATGACACACATTTGGGACCGATTAGTGGAAAGGGCCACCTTTCCTGTGGCTGTTTGTCCACTTGTGTAAGAATACTTACTTAGAGATAATTGTTTCAGGAGGAGACTGAGATGTTGACAGCAAAAGAGAAGCAGGCAGAAATTCAATATTCAAGAAAAGACTTCAGTATTTTGCTGGAGGTAAACACAGAGACGGCGTTTCCCACAGAATGACAGTCAGAAAACGTTACAACGACAACAACAAACTACATTATTTCTACTTAATTCTCTACATTATTTTAGCGTTTAGTCAGAAACAATTTTCTCTTCTTCCCACACACACTGACTGCACACACTGGGGTTCACCTCCCAGTATGAGTCTGATCTGTTGACTTCTTCATCAGCAGGATGTTTTTATGTTGCCCAAAACCAACCTGCGTTTTTGTTTTTTTGTTTTTTTTTTCCACCTGCAATTTTGTTGTCACAACATTAGGTGAGCTGTGTAAACAAATGAAAACGATTGAAACCATATACATGAAACAGGAGATTGTTTCTCTGCAGAGTGTGTATGATCGGATCACACAGCAAAGCAAACAGGAGGGACAGATTTAGGGGGAGGTCGTCCACTTACTGATAAAGCCAAACTGGGTCGCAAAATATACTTAAGTCATTACTATTATTATTATTTTGTAATGCTGCTATAATCAGCCTTTGTTGTCTCTGTCAAGTTTTGGAAAGTGTGACCGTACTTGCAACAACTTTCAGCTCAGTATTGCGTCGACTCCCTGTGCCCTGATTCTCTTACATTCCTGTCTCACCCAGACACAAACACACTTGTGTATTTAGTATTAAACACAGCAGTTCTCCATATGATGGTCAAGTAAGAAATAAAATATGATAAACTCTAAATCTAAATCTACACTGTGCAATGACGGCACCTGTTAGTAAAAAGTAAAGCCAAGATTCTGTCTCAGTACATTAGATCAGGATGTGGAAGTTCACATCAAACCAGGTGTTGCTGCCACAGCAGGACAAAGAAGAACCCAACAAACATATAAGTTGTTCCTCCTCTTTGTAAAATAAATAAATCGCTCTTACTCTTATCAAATCGTACACAAGGAAACGTTTTGCAGTGATGTAACGTGTGCTATAACCTGCGGAATATTATCATGTGACCTCACCGCACTTTGCCCCGCCCTCAGGCCCTGCACTACATGCTGCTGGTGTCAGAGGTGGAGGAGACGGAGATCTTTAAGATCTGTCTGGAGTACTGGAACCACCTGGCAGCAGAGCTCTACAGGGAGAGTCCCTTCTCCACCTCCAGCACCCCACTGCTGTCTGACGTCCCGCCTCGCAGACACCTCTACCTGCCTGTCCTGTCCCAGGTACGCCTGTCACCCAACACACACACACATGACGTCCTCCCAGAAAACGTTTACCCCTATAAACTGATTTATGACACAAATCTGTGTAGAGCTGCAGATGTTTATTTCATTTAAATGATTAATATTGTGAAAAATGCAATCAGATTTTTCTTTTTTTGCTCTCTGATAGCAGAGAACAGTTAGAAAACCCAAAGATATTAAGTTTTATCACAGATTGAGTCTAACTTTTGCACACTTTGACCAACTGTAATGTAGAAATATGAAACTGAACGTCAGGTCAAGTTTTTCTACTGTGGATGCGGGGCTGCACAGTTATGGCACAAATGCAAAAATTATTTTGATCAACATTAAAAATGATTTTTTTAAAATAATTATTATTCATCTGTTGTTGTTTGTCAATAAAATACCTTTGCAAACATTTAAAAATGATTGAAAATACCTGTTAGGCTCAGTCACAGACTCACGTTAACCTTATTCTTCCTCCTCCTCATCTTCGTGTAGGTGCGTCTGCTGATGGTGAGCCGCATGGCCAAACCAGAGGAAGTACTTGTGGTGGAGAACGACCAGGGCGAGGTGGTCAGGGAGTTCATGAAGGACACAGACGCCATTAACCTTTACAAGAACATGAGAGAGACTCTGGGTAAGTTAAAATACCACTTCTCTCATTAAATATGAAGGTTTTTGTAGTTTCTCAGGTAGTGTGAGTTGACTCATACATGTCACACGAGATTTGTTTACATTCTGTTCCAGTGCTTCGGGTGAGGGCTGTTTATTGGAAATTGTATATCTGGGTCAGGAAACGATGTACAGAATCGTGTTTGACCCTTTTCCACCAAATTAGTGACATACTTTTCAGGTTCTGAAACCATTTATTTTGGGTGGAAATGTTAAAAAATGGTTCAAAATAAGGTGCGTGAACCGGAACAGGGTT
>JAJHUR010088893.1:0-11541 GCA_027495735.1 Lutjanus campechanus | reverse complement strand
GACAGAGGGAGAGCGCACACATCTTCATCACGGCAAATTTCTGCAGAAAAAAACACTTAAAGTGATGATGATGATGATGATGATGAGGAGGAGGAGGAGGAGGAGGAGGAGTGAGGGGCAGAAAACGTTCTCACAGATCATGAGTTCATATCAAGACGGACTTGATCCAGCTGAAGAGTAAGTGGTCTTTATTTATTTTCAGTATGTGTGAAATTAAATGAATGAAGTGAATATGAAGAAGTGAAAATATGTAAATTGGTAGTTCTTTACTTATTTGTATATTTGGTGCTTATTTGTGTAAATATCCAAAGGGGGGGGCATGCACACACACATCAACACAAAGGTGTTTTTCACAGGTGGGGGCTGTTGCTCTCAGGTGAAGTAGGTAACTGCATGAACACAGGATGTTTTGCCTTTTGGGTGTTGTGCAGCTACTCCCCTGTAAGCTTTACTCAACACACAGATCGTCTACAGTCTACAGGTTTCAGTGATTGAATACAAAAACACTTACTGGTTGGCAAGGATGGAAGTAACTAATTACAAATCCTCCAATTGCTGTAATTAGTTTCTTGGGGGTACTTGTACTTTTAAGAGTAGATTTTCAGGTCTGTACTTTTACTGATACTTAAGTATGCATTCCAAGCTGTAATCTACTTAGTTACTTTTAAAATTATAGTTGAGCACTACAACCTGAATTAATATCCAAACCTTTCATCTGCATTCCAGCAGCCAATCAGGTGATCCGATCGCCAAAACAAAATGCTGCAGCACATATCTGGAGTAAGGATGTTAATTATTAATCATTAATGGATTCATTTCCCTTAAGAATTTTACCTATTAAAAATGTATTCATGGATATTTAATCAACAGATGTGGCAGCAGTTTGCACTGAAGACAATTAAACTAACTTAAAATGAGAAAAGAAATTACAAAAAAACAGAAAACTATTGAAGGAGGGAGGGAAAACATGCTTTGTATCTAATAAATTATTAATGATTAATCACTTGTTAGCATTTTCAGTTATTGGTTTAGGAAAATACAATTTGCAACCCTAGTTTGAAGAGGAGACTGTGACATCAGCACTTAAAAGTAACTAATACTCTGAGTAGTTTTTGAGAGGAGTATTTTGTACTTTTACTTAAGTATATTTCTAACACCAGTACTTTTACTTGTAATTGAGTAACATTTTAGCAATGTAACAGTACTTGTACTTGCGTCCAGCTTTTCAGTACTCTTTCCACCACTGCTGGCTTGATAAATATGATGTAATATATATTTTTAATTGATTTTATCTGTTTTACAACAAGCCAGTCCCCCTGACTCACAGGGCCTTCATGAAGGAGTGACAGTCCAGCTGTGTGCTGTTCCAGCTGTGCTCGCTTCTGTCGGGGCACAGGCTGACACGTGTAGGTGAGCCTCGTATGGACAGAAGACCTGCGCACACTGCAGGCAGACGAGGCAGGCCAGTCAGTCTACCCCCTGGAAGTGTGAGGACTCTGACATGTCCCTCTGTCTCACTGCAGACAGGAACTGTTTGCAGGCATGGCACTCATAACTTGTATGGATCTTGTAATTATGTGAATAGTTTTTGCTGTGCGTTGACTAGAGTGTTTTGTTTTTTTTATCTTGATTGCCAAGACTTGACAGAACAATATTGAAATGTCAAAAACCTTGTTTCAATAGTTTCTCTGTGTGTTTTGAATAAAATTCTGTGAGATTCAATTTCCGCTTTGTTCTTTCTTTTGTCTTTATGGCCATATAACTATTTATACATTCATCTAACATCACTGCAGCTCACATATTCTGTCCTGATGAAAAAAGATGTTTAGAACTTGATTGTGCATTAAAAGGTTGATGTTTGACAAGCAACGAGCAACTTTTACACAAGGAGACCAGGGGAACCAAAAATGAGAAAAAAATCACAATTCTCAAGGATGAGAAAGGTGTTATTATTTTACTGTTATGTCTGTCCACTATACAACATCTATTGTTATTCTACCGTCTGCCCTGGAAAAGGAATCCCTCCTCTTGTTGTTTCCTTGTTTTTGGGGTTTGGTTAGAGTTCAGTTTGGTTTTTCTGTTTTTCTAATTCTTTAGAGTACAGAGGGTGTCATGTTCTGTACAGACTGTGAAGACCTATGAGGCATATTTGGAAACTTTCCCCAAACAATCATCATTATTAAAACACTTTTTCATTTATTTCACACTCATCACAACTTGTTTTGGTAGTTTGTCAAATTGTTTTTTTTAACTCTCTATGGTATGCAATATGATGCCAGCTGGTAAAAAAATGGCATGTTTTTTGTCATAAAACAAACTAAGTAAACACAATGTGAAGATTTTTTTTAAAATGTTACCTTAAAGCAACACTGCACCATAATGGTGAGGAATGAAAAAAGAGTTATTGTTTAAAATCTGAATAAAATATATTCCAGTAGTAATGGAAAATATTTAATTGCCTCAGCAGTTTAAAAAAGATGCCATTTGAAACTGGAAAACATAAAAAAAAATTCACTCTTTTCATAAGTTTGATTGTCTGGACAGTGTTTCCCAAACTTTTTCCCTGGGGACCCACCTTTTAAAAAAATGATAAACCATCGTGAGTTCACAATAAACCTTAAATTATTAAAAAATATTCAAATTAAATTTAAATATAAATTCAGGGAACATTCCTGACCATTTTGTGCTGCCTCTTTCCACATTGTTGAAAACATATTGATGGTAAAACTTTATAAATCAGAAATAAATTCATCAGGCCATCTCTTCGTTTTTCATTTCCTCTCATCAGGAAAACAACTTAGGACAATTTTAGCCTAAATCAGACAGAATAAGTGCATGTTGGTGGAGTTAACAGGCTCTGTTTTATTCTTCTCAAACAATATAAACATTTAAAATGTATTATACTGCAGACATAAATCTTACATTTGCAGAATTTCCTCCATAGTCTTGTTTTTGGAAGGGGGGGGGGTTACACCTTGTAATGAATACTTAAGTACCTTAGTTCAGGTACAGACTTTAAAATCTACTCATAAAAGTAGCCTACAAGTACACCTCAAAAAGCTACTTAATTACAGTAAATGAGTATTTGTAATTAGTTACTTCCACCCCTGTATAAACCTAATGTCATGCTGGCATCCATACAGGTGTTACCTCAAGGTGACATTTACATTTAAAATAACAAGCACATCAAACAATTCAAAAATTCAACTTTACTCATCTTTGAAAGTGAATCAATTTTTCTCCAGATTATAAAATGACAGAAAAATATGTTTTCAGACCATTTCTGTGGAGAGATGATGGAGCTGAACCATGAGGAAGGCTGCAAAAAAAGAGTCATGTGACAAATTAAAACACAGCTATTGGTTTCTTTATGGTCCTGCCTGTTTTTAAAGTATAATTGAGGATGTAAAGGGACAAAAATGGGTACGTTATCTTGATGCAACATAATACTCAGATCTTTTCTCCTGCATTTATTTTTAAAACGCATGATCCATCATTTGACCCCCGAAAGACACACGTGGATTTAAGTCTCACCTCCCCATGTGTCTTTAAGAGCGGGCTGTGGAGGGCTGGTGGTGGTGGAGGTGGTGGGTGAACTCTCGGCCGTGGAGTTCCTTCCAAGGCCGCTAGGCGCGTCTCTGCTCCATGAAAAGCTGCCGAGAGAGACTGAGAGGCTGGAGGAGAGGAGGAGGGAGGGAGGGGAGGAGAGGAGAGGAGGAGAGAGCAGAGAGAGAGGACGGTGTTTTATCAGCCAAGTGCAGCCTGAATCGTGAGGAGCGGACGATGGGGGGAAAAATCCCACTCCTGTTTCTTTTTCTCCAACATCAGCGTCATTAACATGTAGACCGGTGCGCGTCCACAGACCCGGAGCGTCAGCCTATCTGCTGTCTAGGAGAATCTATTTCTAATTATAGTTGTGAATTAAAACACATTCCGGATTAACACGTTCTGGACTTGTTTCTGGACTAAAAAGGGTTTCCTCAAATTGTTTCCTCGCCTGTGTGTACATGTTGGACCGCATTTAACCCGAGTTTCATCCCTCTGGAGTGAAAAGTGCGCCAGTTCTTATTTCCCAGGCTGCTTTCCAGCGCTTGAGCGTCGGGATATTTTGGGGGGGCTATGTGGCTTTTGGAAGGAATGCACCTTATCCTAACGGGACATAACGCACAGAGGAATATTGTGTGAGGCGGAGAGCGGCGGCGGATGGGATCCTTCTTGCACGGTAAATACACACTCACACTTTGATTCTGCAAAGCTCCGTAATACATGAAGACATTCTCTGTGTTGTGGCACTTAAAATCAAGCAGCTGATGCGGGGTGCTGATGTTTTAGTTGATGGTTTACTCTGCAGGATGGGGCTTGGTGCTGGAGGACAAGTTCAAGTGGATGTTGAGATGATGAATGGCTTTTTTTTCTCTCCACACATGACGTTATTTGCGCCCGGCGATGATGAGAGGTAACTGCGTTGGAGAGAGGCTGTTGGAAACGCTGCATCTCCTCCGCTTCTGTCTGCCACTTTGGGCTCTCACTCCTGTTCCAAGCGCATGGACGCACAGAGCTGCGCACTCTCACCCAGCAAGCTGCGCAAAAATAACCGGCTTCCAAATTCTAACGCGTTGGCTGGAAGGGCTGAGCGGTGAATTTGTTCTCAGAGATGTGAACCCTGACGCAGAAATGTGTGAATTTGAACAAATTCACCATCAGTCCGTCCATCCGTCGTTTACCACCTGCAGACTGTGACTGCGCTTCTAAATCTTGTGTCTCTGCTCGGCTGGAGCTTCTTAATGAAACAAAATCTAGTTCATTGGTAGATTTTGGATATTCGCGCAGGAATTAGATGTAAATCAAATTAACACAAACCCCGTCCAGGCTAATGCTGGGGGTCAGGATGGAGGGGGATTCAGAAGAGCGGTATGTGTGTGTGTCTGTGTGTGTGTGTGTGTGTGTGCGCGCGCGCATGGTGAATGGAGTCTCTCTATCCTCTGTCCGATCCAGGAGGAGGAGGAGGAGGAGGAGGAGGAGGAAAGTTGCGTCCGTCGGCCGCTGCGGGGGCACCATCACCATATAAAACTGGATGAATGCGGTATTTGTGTGTGTGCGCGCGCGCTCCAAGGACTTGTCACACCAAAAAATGAAGTAGAAAGAGGCTGTGGATGCTGCGATGTGGCCCATCATCCCTCACCTCACAGCCATGTAGGGAGAGCCCGGGCTGGATGAAGGTTCTGCTGGACTGAGCAGCAGCTCAGTTTCAGAGATGCTGGTATAAAAAAAAAAAACTAAAAAAAAAACTGGCCCCTCACATGATCCTAATGGAGCCTGAGTGATCATGCATATTTTTTAGTTTCAAAGAGGCGACTGTCAGGCAGCACGGCAGCTCCAAATGTTAATGTGATCTCATGAGTTCAGATTTGCCAAAATCTAGTCAGGGGTGATGCTGAGGACTCTGGGTGTCCTGGACGACATGTGACGCCATCTCAGTGTGTGATCACGGCACCTTAAGGCCCCCCGAGTCCTGAATGGACCTTCTGATTGAATAACAGCAGACCGAAGACGAAATCATGACACGTGGACTCAAATACACATATAGATTTTGATTCCCCTCGAGGTGAGGGGAGGGGGGGCATACAACACTGTGCTGGGCAGAAAACAGGCCCCTTGTGAGTGATTCATTTTATTAAGTGATAGTGATACACATGTGTTCAAAGTACAGTCCAACTGATACTGGATTTTTGGTGGCTGATGCCAATAACAGTATTTGGAAGAAAAAAATTCCACTATCAATATATTGGCTCATATTGCAGTGATTCCTAAAATGTGCTTATCCAACACAAGATATGTCATGGAGGCAGGATATGTTACACTTAAACAATTAAAACTATTTTTCCAAAATGATATGAGGTCCGTGAAACAGTAAACTTTTACCAGTATTTTATAATAATAAAAAATAACCATAAAACTTAAATCACATATAAACAATATTAAAATTAAATCAAGCAAAAATGATCAAATATGCATAAAATACTGCCTAGATAAAAAATTAAATAAAAACAATTTTCATTATGTTCTGTGGAAAACAATCCTACTGGTACATTTGTAACAACATATACACAGATGCTGAGATATCAGCCAATATCGGCCCATGATATCATCCACCTGATATATCTGTCTGCCTGTTTCACTATTTAAAAGTAGTGCCATTTTGAAAAGGCAAACCCATCTCCTTCATGATTTTCTTTTTTCTGTCTTTTTTGTAAAATGGTCTGTAGCAATGTCTAAAAATACATATACTTGCCCAAAATAACTATAAAATCTATCAATAAACTTTATAAAACCTCAAATGAAATAAATAATTTCCTTTTACTTTGTATTCATAATTGCTGGGTAGTATGCACAGTATGTTGATGCTGTCTAATATCAAGTATCTATCTTTGACCCTCAGATTTCTCCAAAATCCAACACAACGTATATAATATATGTATTTATAAATATGGTGTGTGTGTGTGTGTGTGTGTGTGTGTGTGTGTTTGTGTGTGTAAGGGCTGAATGATTTTGAAAATATATCTAATTGAGATGATTAATATTGCAGTTGTGATATGATGTGGGATATTAGAGGGAGTGATATTGATATGTTCCAACAAAAAACATATTAGCTGTGATTTTTGTGAGGATCTGTACCAAACAAAGATGTTTTTATTAAGTCTGAACAGTCTGAAGCACCACAATATTTGATTTAAACACACATTTTGCCTCTAACAAACCGCCATTTTGGGATCTCAACAAAATTTAAATTAATTGTTCAGCCCCAGTGTGTGTGTATGTGTGTGCGTCATTAGTGGTAACTAGCACTGCACTGGGGCCTGTTATAACTACCTAACGCCACTGAATGCATCACCAGTAATAACAAAATGACAGTTAAATGTCTACTTTGACTGTGAGGCATTTGAAGTTGTAGCCTGTTCAATGAATATGAGAAGCACAGTTACAAGCAGTGTCTTATGAATCAACGGCAGCTGAAGATAAAGTGTTTATCAGTGTCTCTTTATTCGATGAATTACAGAGTGAAAGGAGATCACGTGACAAAGAGAGCAATTCAGACATTCACCGACACATTCTGCCCGTGACCTTTAATGAAGTTCCTTGCCTCAGTTTCTCGCTGCGTTATTGTGTTCCCATCACATGGCGGTGGAGGCTGCCTCCATGCTGTTTCCGTAGGGTGGGGGCGACAGGGGGTGGAGGTGGAGGTGGAGGTGGTGGGCTCCAGCAGCAGCGGCAGCAGTTCACACCACTCATCCCAGGGGCTCTGATCTACATAGCTCAGCCCTCAAGGAAAAACATCTACTTACTACTCATCGCTGTCTCCGTCTCTTCATCCTCTCCTCTCCTCTTCCATCTCTGTACATAGGAGGGAGCTAGTTCGTAAATTATAGATTCCTTGTTGACTCATGCTGTGCTCCTGTTGTTTCTGGAGACGGTGTCCACCTCACTCTCTGCTCACCTGCTTTGTTTTAAGGGCTTCTATAATGTGAAGCTGGCTGCTGAAATTACAGTTGTGGTCTGAACATATTTAATGCAGGTGGGACACTGACTGTCCTCCATCGGTGGTTGATATCATGGAATTAGTAATTCATCCTCCTCCAGGTCCAACCAAGCTCTGACATTTTCTTTTCAAACATTAATAATAACCAGTCGGTCGAGAATAAAGCTACAAATGTAGCCATAATTTAACAAGCCACAGTCACACTGTGCTTTATTTATGACACTATGTCCAACAAGTGTGTCCCAGTTCAGTGGTCGCCTTCTAACAGGCACACGGCCTTCAGATGGCTGAGGGATGGTGGGCTGAACCCGCACGTCCTCCCCAGATGTCACTGTCTCCTTTGTATTCAGGTGGTCGTCCACTTGTAGAGTTAACTATCGAGACGCTGCCCTTGAATGGCTGGCAGGGTGGAAAAGTGGATATGTTACACCATTATTCCAACCAGGTGGCAACAAAGCAAGACTTTAACTAAAATATTGTACTGATGACCCACATTTCAGAGCTTGAGATCTGTGCCCAAACCTGACTGAACCCACCAGCTTTGGGTCTGGTTCAGGCCTTATTTCTCACATGTTTCATGGACTCATGTCGGGTTTGGACTGTAGCAGTAGTAGTTTTTTTGTTGTTGTTGTTGTTGTTTTTGTTTTGTTTTTTCATTTTTCACCCCAAAACTGTCATTGCCAATTCCCCTCCCCCCTAATGTATTGTCCCTGTCACTGCCAGCTCCTACTGTTTGGTCCACAGAGGGAATCATCTTAAGAAAAGTGTCAGGCTGTAATCAGGTTTGGGCTGAAATATGCTAATGAGGAATGAGTTCAGGTTGGTTTTGGACTGAATTTTGTCGGACTTAGGCCTTATTGGGCTTAACTTTTCAGGTCCAATTACCACATTTCCCATCATGCCTGGACTGAGATGTCTGTTTAGTTTTCTGTTTTCTGTGCCAAAATACAAATGTAACTTTTCTTTAGTGTTCAGGAAATAGTTGATACAGGAACTGTCATTTTCCTGCAGGTTCATAGTTTGAATCAGTGAGGTGGCTGTTACTGTATTGTTGTAGGTAATTAAAGAGTTGAGGACCCTGAGAGCTGCTTCCTGTCTGTCAGGATCATGTGCTGCCTGTAACTGTCTGAGCAAATGTGGAAATGCTAATTGGCAACCCTTATTAAAAAAAAAAAAGTCTGGGACATGCTGGCTAACAGTGATTGGTCAAAGTCCTCCGTCACAGACTGGATTTTCTGAGGCCTGAAAACAGAGCCAAGGGGAAATGCCAAAAATAATCTGCCTGCTAGTAATGCCCGGGTGGAATCACAACCCGCGTGCTTGTGGATTGGGTTTACTTTTCGAGAAGATATATGTTTAGGTGGGCAGGTCAAGTGACAAAGCAGTCAGAGTAGATTATTAACCCTCTAGACCTGAGATTGCCCATTCTATATTTCACTATAGTGCCTGTGAACATCCATCATCCCCAGTCTGTTAAAATATGAAGAAAAAAAAAAAGCTGAGATTTGCGGTGTAGATACTGTCATCAATAACCAGAACCTGATATATATTTATCAGAATGTTGAAATCTGTATTTTTTCTGCTGTTAAACAGCAGAACCTCCCCAGCTGTCTCTGCCTGAGATGGAGGCTGTTATCAGGGGTGACGTGCGATGAGGAGTCGGTCTGGACGACTGATGGGTCACGACTTTTCCATATATAAATTCAGCAATTTTTCTCATGTAAGTTGTCAAAACACGACCTACTGCCACATTAATGTTGTTTGTCTTAAACAGAGCTGTGTGGGACATTTCTGTTTTATTTTGAAAGCCCAGCATTATCCAGAATTGGTTGTCTGTTTTTGACAGACTCTTAATGTTGACTCAGGAAGCAAACAGAGAAATTTTGTGGATCATATGCATTATATGTTCATCATATTATAAAATTGACCTTAAATTGAAGTTATTTTTTCTTCTTTCAGTCAGACTGAGATTTATTCCATCACAGCTATTTACAGCAGTTTTAGAGCTACTTGTTGTTTTGTCTGATGCTTTATAGAAATAAGTTGAATCTAACTTGGTTTAAAAAGCTACAAATGTCACATATTTGGTATCAAATTTCAGATGAAAATGTGTTTTTTTCAAATGAACAACTTGTTACCGTCATCTATGTTCCGTTTTTTAGATAGAGCTGTTTTTGGGGGGCTGAGCAAGAAAATTCTTCCAGTAATATTGTATGCAATAGTCCAAATTCTGCTTCCCTTTTCTGCTCTCTGTCTGTCCCCCTCTCACACAAGCTGGCTGCAGCGGTATGCATGGCGGCGCATCCAGTGCGATCTGTCAGGTCAGCTGAATTGTGCTCAGAACGCAACAAAAAGGTTAAGTCCTGAAACTGTGGACTCAGCCGAACATCAGGCTAAAAGATACAGTAGACCTACACATGTGGACTCCAGCTGCAGGATCAGTCCTGACAATTGTGCTATTTTAATGCATAATGTTGGTGATTTGTGGGTCAGGTTTGGTGCAGGTCATGGATTTACTCATATTTTATGACTCAGGTGGAGCAGATTGGCTTTTGTGATGGGTGGTGGTGCAAGAATTCCAGAACTACGAGAACAGCCATAATATTCACTTTGACCTTTAACTCCAATCTCTCATGATAAATACCAGATGAAGAGATTCATGCATTTATTCTGTTAGTTTATCTTTTTAAAAATGAAATGTAAATGTAATGTTATTTATATATTTCTCAACATGCAGCCATCTGGTGTAGTAAACCGTAATGATTTCATATATTCACAGCTTTATTTTTCTGTAGGATAATAACCATCAGTGATCTGATTCAAATTTTAGATTCATCTAGTATTACTCAGAGTGAGAAACAGTTGAATGTATTTTATAAGATTATAAACATGTTATTTTAACATTAGTAACAACAAATCATCACAAAAATAATCACAGCCTATGGGAAACGGCTGGAAATTTGTTCAAAAATAAAACCAAAAAAGGTGGAAACATTGCTGTTTGTAGTAAGTAAGAGTACTTTGTTTCAACATTTAACAGCTTTAACACAAACATTCAGTGAGTTATACAGTAGGTGAGACAAAAAGTGTCACAACCGTCCCTGGTCTCCCCTCCTTTATTTTAAACTGAGTCTCATTAATGAATTATTTACATTTTAATGTTGGGAAATTTGAAATCGAGACCACTTGTTAAGTTTTATTGACAGAGACAATGATAGTTGCTAAGCAACCAAGATGCATTTCCAGCTGTGCAGAAAGTAACAATATAACAGTGGCAATTTCCATGTGGTCAATATGACAACTTATGTCTGACATAGGTAGAAATGATCCCATTTTCTTTGCCTTTTGTGTAATTTATAGATATAAAAACATTAATTCAACAAAATGATTGCACTTATAAATTTGTAAATGGTAAAATGAATGCCTTGGCTGTTGTAGTGTTAAAAACACTGACCTGTGAATCAATGCTGCCTGCCTCAGCCTTAATGGCAATTATATGAATGTATATTATAGAACTTCTTCTATAGCACAGTGTTTATCATCCACATGATGAGCTTTAGACCTGCTCATTGAGAAAGTGACCTGTGTACAACAGGTTGTTGTTGGGGTCCTGTGGCCCACACACTGTTTTTACCATCAACATTTCATTTCCCAACTGCGTTTCGATGAGCCTTTTGAATGCGACAGGGATTGATGCCTCATTATTATGTATTCGATCTTGACTTGGAAGGAGCAGCCACTTAAATGAGTTACAGTCACTCAGTGCAATTCACCAGAGAATCTGTACTGTGTTCAAATGTGTGGCCAAAATAAAACCAAAGAAAAACATTTTATTATTAACATGAATACATTAGTGTGTTTGGCTGAAAGAGTGAATAATGCTGAAACCACCTGATGTCTGAAGGTGTGACCCCCGTCTAGATGATCACATCAATCATCAGTTACATCAGTGACTACAATGAGCAGCAGGATTTTTGAAAGAAGTTTTAAGTGAGCATTGATGA
>JAJHUR010088888.1:2737-15886 GCA_027495735.1 Lutjanus campechanus | reverse complement strand
ACATAAATAACAGACCTTAGAATGATGGAACTGACCAATCAGAATCGAGTGTTTAACAAAGCCGAGTTTTTAAACCTGCGGGGGGGGAACGTTTATCTCCCAGTTCTGGCAGTGAGAGTAATTTCACACACACATTATCAACACACGCTTCTGATGTATCCCTCCACTGTACTCCTAGTTACTGTAGTTCTTCTGTTGCTGCTGTTGCTCCTCCCTTAAGCTCTGGCAAACCATTCATTACTCTTATATGTATGTAAAATGGATCACTTCTGGTCTGCCAGCACAGGAATGTTGCCATAGCGTCAGATTTAAAACCTCCAGTATACTGTTAAATACAGAGAGATTTACCTGACGGTTGATAGGCTCAATCGGTGTTGTGTGAACTCTTTGGCAAGGACTTGAATGTACCGGATTTATATATAAACGTCACGCACGTCCCAGCTTGAAATAAATGTAGTGGAGTGAAAAGCTAAATATTTAACTCTCAAATGTAGTGAAGTTTATGTGTAAAGTCGCAATAAATGGAAACGTTTGAGCAAAGTACCACAAAACTCAACAAATATTGATTACATGTGCTTTCCACCAACGTCTGCAGGTCTAAAGTTCAAATTATTTGAAGGAAAATGCTTCAAACGTTTGTTTTTCTTTATTTCAGTCACTGCTGAAGAAGTTTGAGCTTTGTTCTCTTCTACATGATATTCTGTGTGAAGAGACTCTCAATCATTCATGCGTCTCTTTCTCCCTATTATTTGTGTAGTTAGTTAGTTTCTAATAAATACTTTAAGACTGATTTGATTCTGATAGAATCAAAGATGGTGCCGACCTCTGACTGAACTTTGTTCTTTGTCATTAAGTTTGTTTTTTACTCATGAGAGAATGATTTATTGGTGTGTGTGTGTGTGTTTTTCCACCGTCATTACAATGCATCTGATTATATTCTGCTGTTGTTGGACGTCATATGTGCTGAACGTTCATCACATGACTCTCAATAACAGTCAGACACACACTGTATGATACCAGAACGGTGTAACGGTCAGAGTAGTGTGTGTGTGTGTGCGTGTGTTGCACTAATTCCATGCTGGGCCTTTGCACTGCATTGGGTTTGAGGGGGCGAATAAAACAGCCACACTGGCTTGTTGTGTGGTGTGTTTTTTTTGAACGGTAAGTAATGAGAATTAACTTGGGTTTGCTCCTCTGTGTGTTGTTATCTTAATGTCTGGTCCTGTGTGTGACATGGAGGCTGAAGTTTAGTCATTCATCCTGTATGAGTCCTCTGAATATTTGAGTCTGAGTGTCTGAGCGGCAGACTGGAGTTTGAGTTGCAGTGGACGAGATAAACCTCAGTGGGTGAAGTTGGTTTAAAGGAAAAACTTCACTAAAAATGGGTCCAACGGGACAAGAAACACAAGTGGACAAATGACTGGACAGGTTTTCAACAAATCCCCAGGTTGGTCAAGCATAATTGGAGGAGAAAATGAAAGCAAAAGGTAAAAATGTTTACCCAAAATAATCCATGACTGACTTCCTTGTTCAAGTATAGTAGCTTGTCACAGTTGTGCAAAGGGTCTCTTAATCAAGAGGAAGGGTGATAAAAGAAGCAGGATAATAATCCAATATAAAATCTGTTCAACAAACAAATAAAAATGACAGCGAAAACAGCTGAAAATAAAGATAAAAAATGAATAAAAGTTCACATGAAAGGACAGATAAACGAGGTAACAGATCAATCAGTCTGCGCAGGTACACAACAGTGACAATCAAAATGTCTTTTCTACATATCACCCTGCAACGGCAGCCTGCACAAAATTTCCTTTACGTTGCAGCTGCGGTCCACAGAAGAGTCATATACAACAGAGAGCAGCTGTGGAAAATGAAAATCAAACATCTGGAGCAGAAGGCAAAGATTCCCCCGAAACGAATTATCCGTTTTTTGGAAGTATTTTGCATTCATGGCATTTGATGTTAAGAACAGATCATATGCAGAGAGTGCATGAGACCACAAAGCAACACAACTGACTTGTGAAAAAAATAACACAAACTGCACGAATGCATGAAGGCCAAGAAAAATGTTAACGTTACCACTGAATCCTCGTCCTTGTCTGGGATCAACTCAGTCATCAAACGTGAAAGTAGTGCTCTGTTGATTTAAATTTGAGTAAAAAGCCCCTAAAATCAATGAATAAACAACAATAACAATCGTTAGTATCATTTTGTAGCCCTGTTTACTAGCCAGTAGCAGGTTAAATAACCCTGTATGTGAGCTGGCTAGCTTTCCTGCTCACCTCACTAAATCATGTCAACAATAAATAGAGGAAAAAGAGTTTGGCTCGTCTGTGAAAAACTGTTTCTTGGCTCGGCCTCCTGATGTCTAAATCAGCCAATGAGATTAATGATGCTTCCAGAGCCGCGCAGAAATGTTTCCATCTATTTTTAGTGTGCGTTCATGTGCTGATGGAAAGATCTGTGAACTCCTGCATTTCATTCATCTCTTTTTTCAGAAAAATCAAACCCAGAAGACACTCCTGCTTTTTAGAAGATATCAGGGTTCATGCAGCTGCATAAACATAAGTGATAAAAATGTTTATTTACATCCTACAAAGGCAAAGTTTTTCACCTGATAACATTTCTTTAGACTTTACAACTTCATCGGCCTACTGTTTTTAAGAAATGTGGTTTTGATGATGTTTCCAGCAGCACATGAACGCAACATGAAACTCCACTCTGCACCAGACGGTTCAGTGTGTGTGTGTGTGTGTGTGTGTGTGTGAGTGAAGAGAGGATGTGCTGCAGTATCGTCAGTGAGGAGCGGTTGTTCACCTCCTGCAGAGTGAGTGAGCACCTGTGTGACAGATATGAGGGTGTTGTTGTACCTGTGAGTACCTGTGTGTGCTCTGACAGTAACCCGACACTGACGGCGCCCTCTTGTGTCAGCCCGCAGCCTGCGTCTGAGCCCGTGGGAGAGCCGGATCGTGGAGCGTCTCATGACGCCGACGCTGTCCTTCTTGGCCCGCAGCCGCAGCGCCGCCACCCTCCTCAACAACAGCGACTCCCGTGAGTATGAGACACCCGTCTGGATCTGTTTACCCTGAGTACCCACAATCCCCTTCTCTGCACCTCACTGCAGTGTGCAGGGAAGGAGGAAAACTCTGTAGTCTTTTTCTTTTCTCCTCTCTTTATCTCTTTATCTCTTTGACCCTGTGTTGATATTTGATTCACTGCAACATCCATGTAGTGGCTGAACTGGAGCTTTCAATCGTATCACATGACCTTCATCAGTCAATAGACCATAAAAGGTTTTCAGATTTCTATTTCTTCTGACAACTTTCCTGTCAAACAGCAAATTTTCATGTAGTTTTAGTCACAGTCCTTTGACTAAAATGCTATATTTAGTTTGAGTAATATTTTAGTCATCTGAATCGTTGTAGTTTTTGTCTAGTTTTACTCGGCTAATCGTCTCAATCTATCATAAAATCTTACTACTTTGCTAGTTTTTATTTAGTTGTCTCGCTTTTCAGTGAAAAAATTCTACTATGAAAATAATCAGTCAATGAAATTAAAACTGCTTCAAGTCCTTGTTCAGAAAAAATTAAAATAGATCTTGTGGTGAGATTGTTTCCTCACCAGCGATTATTTTAAGTATTCATTAATCTGTCAGTTGTTTGATTGATTAATTGTTAAATCTAAAAATGTTAGAAAGTATGAAAAAATTCACACCACAGTTTCCCATCTTCAGATCGCCTGTATGTTCAACCAAAACTCAAAGACCTACCAAAAATTTAACTTACAATGCTACAAAAAAAGAGTTTCAGTCTTTATTTTTTCATTTCTCTTTTATTTTTTCTCATTATGTATCTATGTATTCCTATTTTTGTATAAAACCCTGTGGTGACATTTGGTTTGATTGAAGATAAGACTGCATCTAACCATTATCTTCAATACCAGTTAATCCGCCAGTTATTTGGTGGATTAATTGATTCAATGTTTGGTCGAAAAATGTCAAAATGTAGTGAAAAGGGCTCTCTGCATTTTCAGATCCCAAAATGACATCTTTAAACAGTCCAAAACTGATGATAAAAAAATAAAAATGATATAAAACTGAGAAAAGCAGCAAAATCTCAATTTTGAGATGCTGCTGCAGGAAATATTTGGCATTTTTTTCTTCATAACTGACTTTACTGATAAATCAATTACCAAGTAAAGTGGATTTCTGAGGGGAAATGAGGTCAATGCTGTTGTAAAGAATAAAGCTACAAAATAGACAAATGAAGAACAATAAAAACATGATGAAGTCTGTGAGTGAAATCAATAAGATCCAATCAGAAAACAGTGAAATAAGTGACCCTCCCCTCAGCGATCATCACTTCATCTGTCAGCAGATTTGATTGATTGTGTCGTAGCATGTTGTGTTCACTGTGAGGCCTCGCTGAGAGGTTATTACCCCGCATGTGTGTGTGTGTGGGCCCTGACCTCGGCCCTGCCGCCGCTCTCTGCATGTTTATGTGTCGTCACTCAGACTCTCACCACTGCTCCCGTTCAGCCTCCGCCAGCCCGCTGAACGCCTACTCCCATCACCACCCGCACCAGAACGCCGCCGAGCGCTGGAGGGTCTCCTCCGCCAGCACGCCGGACATCACCCAGCGCCAGCGCCGACGAAACTCCACACCAGTAAGCACATGATGACTCTCATACACACGGAGCTACTGTGAATACATGCTGTGTTTTCACTCTGGACTTTTTAATGCATTGATTAAGATTTAACTGTTTTAAAAATAATCTTTTGTGGAGTTTTCCATCAACGTTAAAGGACTTTAAACCTGCAGAAATCCACAGGGTTTGTACAAAGTATTGAAAGTTTAGAAAATGCTTAATTTTAGCTGTTATGTTTTCAAGGTTCAAAAATGGTTTAATGCTTATGAAAGCCATTTAATCACTCTGAAATACTTTGCACAATTTAATTAAGGTAATTTAAAATATAATTTCTGAGTGTGAATGTTCACACTCAAAATGTCTACAGTCGGTTTAGTGTCCAGAGTGGAAACAATTAGATGGGAACATGGCAAGAAACCAAACAGTAGACAGACACAGTTAGCAGCTAGCAAGTTAGCATAATGTAGCATTTTGCAGCCAAAGAGCCAAATATTTCCCTCAAGTGGTGGTGGAGACCAAAAACGGAGCTAAAAGAGGTTGAATATTGTGTTTTAATTGATCAGGTTGTCTGAAACATGGCTGCAGATTAATGACACTGTTCCTCTGTACTGGGTGCAGCTTTAGACAATAAAATGTCGATATTATGTGATCAGCTTGTTGTGCTGCCTCCAAGCATGTGCAAATAAAATCAGCTGCAATGTTAAAGCTGGGGAAAGTGAGATGAGACTCAATAATCGGCCTACTTACTGACCTGTGATTGGCCAAAGTCAAGGATTTTCTAAAGCCTGAAATCAGAGCCAAGAGGACGAGCAGAAGTCTAGTTTTCTCTCACACCACTTGAATTACATTGTGCCTAAAGGTTATTACAGAACTTTTACCCCATGATACCAAAAATAAACTGCCTACCCCAGCTTTAAAAGAGTATATTTTCTTGTTTTATAACGTGATCTGGGAGGAGACACTAAAACGTTTTCAGGTGACGATACCGACCTGTAACAAAAGGCCTTTATCTCAAGCAGAAGTGTCGGCCTTCGCCTGTGGTCATAACTGGTTATTGGTGTCGCGTCTCTTCTCTCAAGGTGGACAAAAAGAAGAAAGAGAAGAAAGACAAGGAGAGGGAGAACGAAAAAGAGAAGAACGCTCTCACAAAAGAGAAAGTGCAGAAGAAGAGACAGACGACATCACCCACCACCACCATCCAGAGATCCAGGCCAGAGACCAGGTATCGTCACAAACTGCCTTCTACTGGGGCTACGGGCCAAAATATCCCATACAATCTGTATTTTAAAGGGATAGTTTATATAATTTGAAGTGGATTCAGTTGATGATGGTCGACCTGATCAAAAATTTTACATTATGTCTCGTAGATCTTCTCCCAGACAGTATTAAAATGTTAAAAAGCCAGGAATCATGGAGTCATTTTGATAACAGGGTGCAGGATAACTCTTTCCTGTCCTTTCCTGTCCTTTTATTGTAAATGTCCAAAAATATTAATTTAAAAAAATAGAGATATATTTTCACTTCTTTACTTGGATGTCAGACAGCCCTTTCTGACAGGAAATCGCTGCTATACAAGCCAAATCTCTCTCCAAACAAACCAAACTCCATAGACAAAATCAGTAATTTTACCTCCACAGGACACAGGAGTTGCTGGTCAACCGCTGCCTTGATCTGTTAGTTTGTTTGTGTTACTGTGTGACTTTGGCGCATTCAAACTAATCTTTTAAAACACCAAAGTCACACAATAACACAAACAAACTAACAGATCAAGGCAGCGGTAGACCAGCAACTCCTGTGTTTCTGTGGAGGTAAAATCACTGATTTCACCAATGGAGTTTGGTTGGGTTGAAGAGAGCGATGTTTGGCTTATAAAACAGTTGTTGTCCAATAAAACAGGCTGTCTGATGGCAAAGTAAAGCACTGAAAAAAAACTACATTTTGTGTGGAATTGCACGGATATTGATTTTTTTATGTGGCTAAAATACATAATGGTGCTGACCCTGTCCACAGCAGAACATTGTTTAGCTTTGATGGTACTTCTCTCTGCTTCTCCAAACTGGGGGGCGTGCCAGCTGCCATCTACAACCCCACTTCAAATAAATGAACTGTCCCTTTAAACTAGAAAAATGTTAAATAAATTCAATATTGGGGACTTAAATTAATGTTGGAGAGAGGCTGAGGGAGAGAGGGAGCTCCTGTGTCCCGGTGCTTTATCCTTGGAGCAGGTTAATGTCTGACAGATGGTCGAAGGTGCTGTAATCTAACTACTAAAAGAGACTCTCTGCTGGACGCTGTTCAGTTGGCAGCCCAGGGCCAGTCTGCCAACAGCAGGTCTGTTAGAGTCAGACAGAATGGGGTTCTCCTGACTGATGCACAGGGGGGAAAAAGATGGCTCCCAGCATCCTCTCCTCTCATGTTACACCGCCCCCCTACAGCCAAAGAATCATGGCGACTGCGTGTGGAGTTTCACATCGAGTCGCTCATTTCTTCCACATGACCTAGATATGAGCCTTATGTAGTGCAACCTCGTTACCTTTCCCTGCACTCTCCTCTCTCTGACTCATATTTCACCTGCGCTGTCGTCTCCTCTCCCCCTCATCAGCACCCCGAAGCCCAAAAACAGACCTCCCTCACCTGCCGCCCCCAAAAGCCGGCCCTTGTCCCCGCTGGTGCCCGCGGTGGCCTCCAAGACCCCGACGGGCAAGAAGACGCCTCCTCCTGGCACCAAGACCCGACCCAAGCGAGCCCAGACGCCCGCCAGGGTACAGCCACAGACCGTTGCTGCGGTCGCCGTGGAAACAGGCCGCGAAACCCAGCAGCCTGACACCCCGGAGGAGAAAAAGAGTGAGTATGGTTACCATGGAGATTATATCCAAGCTCTCAAGGTGACCTAGAGTGGAGGTTTTGGCCGACATTCATGATCACAGCAGTGTGTGTTTACTCTGCTCCACCTGCAGCCTCTGACTATTGTCGTGTTGACTGTCGTAATATAACAGAAACAGAAACCACCGAACTTTTTGAATAATTTCTCCTCACAGTCTCTACTGCAGACTAGCAGCCGTGTTGGAGACGTTGAAAACTGTTCACATAGTTCCATGAAAAATCGTCCGGCAATTAAAACTTCTCTCTCCGCTAATAGCTCCCTCGGGACCGCCTGTTCACACCAGTCGTCCCTCAGCGTCTCTGAGCCTGTCACCTTGTTTTTAATGAGTGTCGCCTGGAGCTCCACCTTTTTAATTATAATCCAGGTGGATGTGTGATTGTGATCATCAACACAATGTGACAGAGATCATTCGGGTTAAATTATATTTTGACGTTCCCAGGGACGAAGGAGTGTTAATTTGTCAAATCGCAATCTTAAATTGATGACGCAATATGAAAATTAAGAGGGTAATTATTTCATTCTTCAGCAATTATTTTTCAGAATCAGATTTATTGCCAGATGGGTTTACATTTAAAGTACCAGTCAAAAGTTTGGACACAACTTTTCATTCAATGTTTTTTCTTTATTTTTATTATTTGTCTGCATTGTAGATTAATACTGGAGACACCAAAACTATGAAATATGGAATTATCTGGAAATATGTAGCAAACAAAAAATGTGAAAACAAGCCAGAATGTTTTATAGTTTCAATTCTTAAAACTAGTCTTCGCTTTTTATTGTAGACTGTTACAGTAAGCTGTTACAAGGAACTTTCATGCTGTGTTGATTTGTGAGGCCCTTGTGGAAAAAAGCAATATAGTTTCCACAGAAATAACCCAAAAATAAAATATCAAAAATAAAATTATCTAAATAAAAAATCTCCTGCTTCTTTTTAACAGGCTAACATACGACTCACTGTAACTTTGCCTGAGAAAATGTAAACACAGGCTCATTTAATCTGATTTCACTGAGAACAGAACACAGTGGCGGGCATTAAAAATAACTATATAGAAGTAACAGATCTTCTTTAAGTGAAAGAGAAGAGAACAGTTTGTGCAGGAACATGCAAAGTTTTCACCAGGGAATGTGCAAAAGTTCACAGTATGCAGAGTAAGAATATTTTAAATGTGCAAGATAGTAATTCAAACAAGATGTGTGTTAATGTAACGCAGTGTCAGATGGCGTACAAACAATGTGCACCAACACACAGATGCAGCCGTTCATGATGCCATCTTGAATTTCAATCAATTTTATTTTTTTCACGTAAAATCTAATCTAATTGAAAACACAAATAAAAAAAAACACATCATGTATAAAACTAGACAGTATTTTTTATTATTTTTTGGCACCAAGATGATATTAAACTGCAGATGCATCACTGTGATGCCAAGTGAAATTGAGGAAAGTTTCATATGTCAATATTTGTCATATCTGCTGTATTTGTATTTGACACATTTGGCACATAACAGACAACACTAAGTTTCCTTATTGGCCGTGATTCTCACAGCTTACCTTTAATGTATGATAATAGATTCTTTCTGATCCCTCTTAAGTTCAAGTGCGCCGCAGGTGTGGCCTTTGAGCCTGACCACAAAATGACCAAAAGTGCATTTGGCTCGTCCTCCACCACTGCAGGCAGAGTGCACTTAAGCTGCAAGCTGCACCATGTTGCTCAGTTTATGGAAATAAGAGTCCTTTGCGGATAAACACAGTGGGCACTTAACTGAAAATTATTATATGTGGCAGTCTGTGGCGTTTTTTCCTCATTTTCTTTTTTAAGAAGCACTCTTGGTAAACCAGATGTTTTCTCCTGTATGACTGTATTTTTGTCTCTTCTCCCTGACAGACTCTGGTAATGTTCCTGCCATCGTGGTGTCCTCTGCACCCGTCACACCTCCTTCCCTCAGCCCACCAGTCGTATCAGTGGCCTCTCCAGCTGTGCCAAGCGTAGAGCCGGCGGCCTCAGCTGCTCCTCCTGCTGCAGCAGCCTCCGCCAGTAATCCTGCTCCTTCTGCTACACCCGCTGCCGCCGCTGCCTCCACCCCGGCTGTACCGGCCAGCAGACCCTCAGCGGGCACCAACGACCCGGAGGAGGCTGCTCGTGTCCTGGCAGAGAAACGCAGACAAGCCCGAGAGCAGCGGGAGAGAGAAGAGCAGGAGCGTCTGGAACAGGAACAAAGGAACAGGTCAGACTGAAGATAGCAGCTCATTATCAACCCTATAAGGTCGTATAAAGTTTATAAACAGTGTGTAGATTGTCAGGAGTGTCAACAATGTGTAAAATATCATATTATCTTTGCTGAAAAGAGACAGAACATTTAAAATATCAAGTTTAAAATAACGGGAACACCTTACAACATGATGTAATCTAATAAAACTTTTGGGCAATAAAAAAAAAAAGTTTTAAACTTGCATTGCATTGCATCATATTGTGAGGTTATTGTGTCCCTCCCGAGTAGTTATCTTGCTACAGTGATGGATTTCCTAATAATTTCCTTGGAGATTTCCTGGAAAGAAACCCAACAAACTGCCGATTTCCTTCAAATATAAAAACATGAACCTGTCCAGTCCTGTACATTACACACATATTTGTTTTTTCAGGGTCCTTCGTGAGGAGGCGATGGCGCGGGAGGCGGAGGAGAGGAAGCGCAGAGAAGAGGAGGCTCGATTCATGGCGGAGCAGCAGCGCCTGAGGGACGAAGCGCAGCGAGCTCAGGAGGAGAAGGAGGCGCAGGAGAGAGCCAAAGCCGAGCAGGAGGAGAACGAGAGGCTGCAGAAACAGGTCAGAGAGCAGGATTGAACATGTCGTCAAAAAGTTACATCCCAGCCTGGTCACCTAGCCTGGTTGGAAAACTGTCTGGTGGCAAAGGAAAGCAGTGAATATATTCTACATATAGCGTACGCTTAAACTGATCTTTTAAGTATTGAACACACTGCAGATATCTAATGGGAATCAAACCGTCCACCCTGCACTTAATTCTGTCTACTATCAGACACGTCCTCAGTGAGGCTCATAATCATCTGTACCGAACTGTAAATACTGGACTGTACTGAAAACCCTCTAATTTTCCATTAAACGACACGAATCCCTGTGATCTCCACATGCAGTAAGCCCATTTACCATCTGGGCAGATTAATGGATACCGGGATGCCTGAGCTGTCAGTGGTGGTGGTGAGGGGGGGGTGCCAAACATCAGGCCCCCGTCTGACTCCCTCACCCCCCTGACTGTCTGGCATCTGGGCAGATTAAAGGAGCAGTATACTGTATATATGCTGCTGTTGTCACGGACGATGTGTGTCATGCGTGAGCCCTGCCCATCAGAGGCCCCTTGTCTTGTCTGCCCGGGCAGATGCCAGCTGGTGACCTCCATAATGGTGATGAGCACAGGCTGAGGGAGCCTTTGTGATTGTGACAGGCCTGCGTTGCCTCCGTCTCGTACACTTGGCTCTGCAGTGGGCTGATAGTCGGATAAGCAGCGTCAGTGTACGCCTGAAGCTGTCCGTCTCCTCTTCTCCCCTCAATTGGAGCATTGTTCCTCTCTGACAGCTCGCTCACTCGAGACGAGAGCCGCCTCGTATATTTCAGGGCTGAGTTTAGTTCATGTGTTGATGGAAACAGTCTGAAAACGTGTGTGAATATTTAAGATTTGTGCCCATAAAATCAGAACTTAAAGTTTCAGTCAGAATTCTGTTCACTGTGGTTAATCAGGTTTTAAAAGCAGCAGGTTACCAATGTTGACAGATGTGATTTATGCACACGTCATAATTCTTGTTTTCACTGTTGACTTGAACACATCTGTTTGTTTGGTGCTGAGTCTAAATTCTCAGTGAAGCATGTAATGGAGTTAATCACATTAATATCAACCCTGGAGCCAAAAGGCTGCAGAGCAGGCTGAGCTCGTGCTGCCCCCTGGTGGTGCAGAGTTGTTCTACATTACAGCACATTCACTGCAAAACGTATTTTCTCATATTTTGAATTTTCTCCAAGATACCAACACAATTTACAGCCCAGACCTGTAAAGGTAGTCTGCTGCTGCCAAATTACACTACATAACTGTGTCAATATTATCCTGTTTGACTCTGCGTTATGAATTATAATATTCATTAGAAATGTATCCATATAACTTAACGATGTCATTAATTTAAATCGGCACATGCAGGTTTATGCTAGCTGCTGTCCAGAGGAACATCCTCCATTTCAACTATTATTATAAGTATTATGGCCTCTGTTGTTCATCCATCTCTGTGAATGATGCTCCTCATTTTAATAATAATTTTACGTGAGTTGCTGGTCTACAGCTGCCTCGACCTTTTAGTTGGTTTGTGTTATTGTGTGACTTAAGTTGAATCTGATTAACGTTTAAAACACCAAACCAAAAGCAAAGAAAGCAAAATGTCATCAGTGTCATGAAGAATATGTTTTATTAGGATTTACCTCAATGAGCTGATGTTGCAGCACTGTATTAGACCGCTTTATATAGGCTTTTTTCTTTTTTCTTTTTTTGATAAATAATGTTTTTCGTTCTCTCTTTACCAGTGGATTCTCCTCTTTTCTTTGTTTTTTACTGCTTGTTTTGTCTGAAACATTCATTCTATTATCGTCTGTTTCTTTTACTGAATATTCAGACAGGTTTATCAAGACTGGACTAAAAGTTAATCGATTTTAATAAATAGATAATTCATAAAAGTCACGTGTTAGAAGCACCATTTGCTGTTAGAGGTAGTGGGAAAATGCAACCTGAGTGTAGCCATGAGCATGAAATTAAACTTATTACAAATCTGTCACTCATGTTCGGGGGTATGAGGTAGAAACATGAAGCAGAAAAAATAATAAAATTAAATAAAATAATTGAATAATTGAACTGCATGTTGACAGCATAAAATTGGTGCCTGTGAACACGTCAAGTTACAGTTCGTCATCTGAAGGAAGCTTCTACAGTCCCCTGAAAATTTATATTTAAATGGTTGCCACTTGGTAACTAATTTATGATTTGACGTTTACATCTTTTTACAGTCTTTTTCTTTATACCCTGCTTCCATTAGAGGACTAAACAGGCGAACATATTTAATATTTCACAAGAAAAATGGAGCATAGTTTTGTAGCAAAAACTAAATTAATGATCAGAATCATGCTTTTTGATAATCTTTTAGTTCCTGCCTCCTTTCCTCAAGAGGTTCTTGCCTTTTGTCAGGCTGCCATTGTAAATAAGAATTTGTTCTTAATGACTTAGCTGGTTAAATAAAGGCAAAAATTTAAAAAGAAAGAAAAAGAATAAAACTAACATTACTCTCCACCCAGAGGCCAACCTCTGCTGTAGTTATTTACTAATGCAAACAAACAGGCTAACATTATTCAAACTATGTCATCATTATGCAGAGCACATCATTACAATATCTTTCAGCTCATCTCTTCAGTGAACACGCTTCTTCTCTCGTATTTCCAAAGTGCTGTTGATCATTTCTCCGTGGAGCTGGTAGGCTCTGAGGGAACGAAAACTGATGTTGTGTACAGGTGTTGTCTTAATACCCCTTAATACCACCAGCTGCAAAAGTTATGTTTCCACTTTGAACGGCTCTTT
>JAJHUR010088887.1:2065-48059 GCA_027495735.1 Lutjanus campechanus | reverse complement strand
GGGGAGGAGAAGAAAAAAAAAAAAAAAACCACAGATGGGGAAATCAATAAGGGTGTGTGAGAAACGGTCTGAATGGCTTGCATTTCCTCACTGGTCATCAAAAGGTTATTTTACACCCAAAAGCATGTATTGATTGCGCACACTCGGCACGGCCTCTCAGAGAAAGCGGAGGAATATCTGCTGGGGGAATTTACACGGTATTTATTTTTTGCATTAGGATTAGGGTGGGCGTTGGGGACGATCAATGCTTGTTTAATGTAGCTGCAGGGATCAAGACATGAATCATAGGCTCTAGGGCTATTACATTTTATTTGGCATTATCATTGGTGGGCTTAAGGGCCCAGCAATCCTTTGGTTTAGTCAACATATGGACTTAAAGTTCCGTGTCAACTCTTATGATGGTGCCAAACATATCTGGCACTGATGTGGACGTCCATTACAAAACTGGCTGTGCACAAAGAACGGCTAAATATGACAACCAGGCTAGAGGGACAAATATAGCTAGAATGATTAATGGTAATTAATATTAGTATATTAATTTTAATATTAAAAGGAGCAGTGTGTAGGATTTAGTGGCACCTAGTGGTGAGCTTGCAGATTGTAAACATATTGCCTGTTGTTTCACTGCAGCTGCAAAAACTTGCGAAAAATTGCAAAAGTCCATAATTACGGTTGGCATTTGGTTTGTGTCTGGATAAAGTGTTTCCATGCCACAGTGTCACAGTGTTTTAAACTTTTATTTTTATTTTTAAAAGAAGCTAAAAATACCAGGGACAAAAAAATAATATAATATTATTTATTTGACATGATAAGGGAAAATAATATGAGCATAGGTAGCAGCAGTTAGTTTACTTCCTCTTTGGGCAGAGATGTTCTCAAAGTGCGAAGTCAAACTTTCTGCATAGTACCTAGCTACAATCTCCTGGTAATTATTTGGCAATATAATAGCATACATTGTCAGAATGTAGCATCCATGGATTTCAAAACAATTTACATAATACAAAAAACATCTAGCTTTTTGTGCTCAGACAGTCTGAAAAATCTGCTGAAAAGTCTGGAAACCTGAGTCTCTTAAAGTGTGGAATTACAGTGGAAACTGTGTAGGAACTTGGTTCAATAATGCAGCTACTCTTGAAATGACGACAGGGCCTTTTGCATTGGATTTTTAGTCATTTGTTCCATAATCTGAATGATTTTTTTTCTGGACCAAAATAAGAATAACTGATAATTCAGAAACGAGAGCTGAACAAAGCTGCAGATACACTAATCAATGCACTCATCACTTGGATGTGTTGGTGTACACGTGCCTGGGCCCCGTTGTTCATGTTAGAGTCGATATCAGCCATTGATTGTACATGTGTGGAGTGCGTGAACCTTTGTTTGAGGTAGGCAATGAAAACCTTAAGTGCCCCGTGGTAAGTGGTTTGGTTAGTCATAATATATGCAAGCGTCTCTTTTATCTGTTTCTGATTATTTGAGATTTGGTACATGCCGTGTGTTTGTGACACAGCATATTACCTGAGAGCCTGTGCCGTATACGCGGCTACGTGTCTGGGATACTTTTAGCACGTTGGCAGGGGAGCTTGGCTCCCGTCTCTTGGCGTGGCTGTCCCTGCAGCAGCTGCTCCAAGACATCGTCATCACTCTCCCCATAACGAGCGCAGGGTGAGATTGGAAGGTTGGGCGGCGAGGGTGGGGAGTGCCGCTCGGTGTTGAGGGAAAAACCCTGCAGTGACACAAGCTGTCTACATGGACACGTGTGAGCGCCAGACTCTCTGAGACTCCTCAGGTGAGCTGATGAAGTGTCCTCATTAATGGAGTTTCATAAAGTCATAACTTTTACAGACTATCTATCTATCTATCTATCTATCTATCTATCTATCTATCTATCTATCTATCTATCTATCTATCTATCTATCTATCTATCTTTTGTCATTAACTTATGAACTGAACTTAAACTTAAAAGTTCAAGCTTTTATTTTCAGAATACTTCAGAACTTATTAACATGAGTTCCTCTAACTTGAAGTCTTTTGACTTGAAATGATGAGTTGAATGAATGTTCTGTACAGAGTTCAATCAACTCATTAAATTCAAATTCTAAAGAAAAACGATCAGCATATTAGCAGACTTCCCAGCATGCATTGCTTGAGAGTTAACAGTCTCCCGAGACCCTTCTTTTTTATAGTTTGATGATAAAATGTATGAGTATTATATATATATGTATATGAGTGTCTGTATGAGTGTTGAATTCAGTCCCCTTGACACTTGAAAGTTAATTAATTCACTGGGAGCAGTTTCAGCTTAATATCTTAAGCTCACTGAACATGTTTTCTCAAATAAAACTGAATCAATCACAGATTTATTTGACTAGAAAAGTTTATTTGTTTTGAATTATTTAAAGTTTAAAAAAATAAAAATTCAGTCAGCTTGAAATTTTATTGCAAAATTTTTTATTTTATTTTTTTTTAGGTTAAAACAAACCAATTTATTTTATTTATTCAAGTTAATTAAATTTAAAGTTTCTAATATTTATTTTAAGAACTTAAAATGATGAGCTGAATAAATGTGCTGTTCATAAATATTGATCTATCTATCTATGTAATATTATACACTTGTGATGTAGTTAAATGTCATGCAGACCTATGGTAATATACTGTGCTGATGATCTCATTGTCAGTGGAAAAATAGACGTGCAATTAATAAATCTTTAACAGTGACAATTTTGTCACAGCACATCATAATTTCATGCCCTCTCTGCTCAAATCACTTCATAGCAGGCGATGACACCTAATCGGCCACAATTGTTGTTAATCAGTATAAAGATCCCTACAATTCCTTAACCGCGACTTCCCTCTTCTTCTGTTTCTCAGGGCCGAAGAACCTGGGCAGAGAAAAAGGCAATTAAGCTAATGCAGTATGGGTGTCATAAGGTTGTAGATATTTCAAGAGCGGAGCAATTTACCACTTGGAAAAAGAGGAGAGGGCTTGCATAAAACCTTCCTCTCACTCTCAGATTTATTATGCTTTTAGTTGTGTTATATGTGATATAATTAGCGGTGGGTGCCAATAAGGCTCGCGGCTCAAGGACGTGGTCATCGCCTGGCCATCTGTCATTAATTGCATTCTCTTGTTATGCGGCAGGCAGGCCGGCGAGCGGGCAGGCCCAAGGGGAAGAGTTGAGCTGTGTGTCACAAGGCACATCACACCACAGGTGTGGATTGAACATTTATGTCACTGTGGATCTGTGCTTTAGTGGCTAAAAAATAGGACGGTGGACTTGTCCTAGAAACTGTTTGAAGTTGAGAACTAAAGTCTGAATTTTGTTCTGGTTGCAGTGTAACTTTTGGGGGGAATTTATGTGTTGGATTTTGGAGGCATTAAGTAGGGCTGCAACTAACAAGTATTTTCTCAATTAATCTGTTTGGTCTCTAAAATCAATCAGAAAATGGTGAAAAATGTTGCTCAGTGCTGATCAAACCCCAAGATGACATCCTCAAATGTCTCGTTTTGTCCACAATCTAAATATATTCTGTTTACTGTCATAAAGGAGCAAAGATACCAAACAATATTCACATTTTAAAAGATAAAATCTGAGAATTTTGACTTCAATTTTTTTTTTCAAATCTAACCTGATATCTCAACATAATAAATGGCTGTTTTGTTTTTAAGAACAAAAAAATATGTTTGCACTTTATTTTACAGTATGCAACAAAGGTCCATTAGTAATCCAGTAAGTATTAATTAACAGTTTGTTTATAGTTAACTAATGCAAGTTACCACTATAATAAGAATTAGGTAACATTAACAAATGTCTCTTATTAACATTAAGTTAATGCTTATTACTACATTATCCATGTAACAAATTCAACAAAAACTAGAAATAATATGTTCTTTAGTCCCTTATTTATTATAGGTTAACTGGGGACCCATAACAACAGAACTGTTCTGTAAATTAAAGTGGTTTATTTCCCACTTTTAGACCCCTAGATTTTCTTAGAGGATGAAGGTCTAATAGTGGGAAATAATACAGTTTAGTTTACGGTACAGTACAGTAATTTGTCCCTAATTAGCCTCCAAAAAGCCTAATAAAGGTGTTTAGAAAAAGGAAGTTGCGCTGCAACAATGGGATTTTCAGTGGAGTGCTAGACCCAAAATCCAGTAAGCATATTCCAAAAAAGTTGAAAGGGTAGCACATCTCAAGTCTTCAAGTCAGGGAGGACAAAATACTCACATTTCAGTTGTTTATTTAGCTCACATCACAAAAAGCAAACGCTTACGCGTTTCGGCACAAAGCCTTCATCAGAGCGTTTGTGATCACAAACGCTCTAATAAAGGTCTAATACTTATTTTTGGTCTAATTTAATACAAAGTACAGCTTTTTAAATCTTATCAGTGTACTTTAAGTGTGACCAAAAATAATAATTCTTTCTACAAAAAGCCCATCATGAGATGAGAAACATGACGTTGTCATATTGTCATACAGCAGGACATTCTGGACGCATCAACTCATTTGGCTGTCTCATCTTCATTATGAAGCAAATGGGTGCAGAACTGCAGAGGGCAGCAATGATATGTACAAGAAAGGCCCCCCGAGTGGCATGTTATATGTGAAAAGGGAGGAGAGACCTGACTGCAAATTTTCCCATAGTGCTGCTCACACACAGCGGCAGTATGACTTATGTCCACAGAGCAGCCAAGCTGGCTCTTAATCTACTCTTTTTAATCAAGAATCTGGGGCTGGCTTGCTTTATGGGTTCCGTTTTATGGGCTTTACATTAGCGTGTAGTCTGATCCCTGAGTGAAAACAGGACATCACAACACCCAGAGAATACAAAGCGCCTGATCTTATTTTTCGCCGATGCAGTAATGGACATGTTTCCTTTTCGTTTCTACTGATATTGGTGTTCCTAGTGCTTTTTAACAGCTTGTTTCTGTGCCCCAGCGGCATGACAGTAACACCCTTTATCAAGAGCTGTTAAGGTGCACTGTGAAAATTTAAAAGCAGGTGTGAAAAGCTTCTTATAGGTCAAATAAACCCGGTGTCAGGCTGATGTGGTCTACTGAGTGTTTTAATTCAAAATGGAGTACAGTAAGCTTACCCACAGCCTAAGATAATACCAGCTGTACAGACAGTACATTACACATTCAGGAGAAAAACACTGTAATATTAAAATAAGATAAATAATATTACTATATAAGTAATATAGTAATATTTCTGTAAGGAATTTTGTCACTTATCCACAAAACACAGGGGAGAATGGGGCATCTTGTCACATGGGTCAGTTGTCACACTGGTTATATCTCCAGAGAGTTCCTGCCATTTTGCTCTTGACAATTATGTATTAAAACTCTGATGAATGTTAAATTCAATAAATATGTTAAATTCTATTATTTTTGCACAGAATAGAGGAGAAAAAAGGTAGTAGTACATTTTGATACCTAAACCAAAGTCCTGTATTAAAGCTAGCTTGTAGTAGAAGTAGCAATAGCACTCGTCTCTTTGAGGCAAGTTGTCTCAGCGCTTTGGGGGAAAATGTGACTATTTACCCCCGTATGCATTATCTAGCTGCAGCCCCAGGTGCTAAAATTTATGGTTGCTATGCAACATAAAAACAGCAACTGCATCCAAAATCACATATAATGCACTACATACCCAAAATGTCCACTGCCGTTTGATGGACTTTTGTTTAAATAAACAGCAGCATGATTCTTTTCAGACACACTGCTCAGAGCGAATCACGTTACTTCCTGAGAGCCTCCTCGCCTGGAGACAGGTAACCATGGTAACCCGAGTCAACAATTAACTAATTCAAAAAAATAGATTAGACCTAGCAAAGTGAAATAATGCTTACATTTAAATTGAAGCATTATTGACATTACAAAGAAGTGCTTCGATCACTGTCTGCCTTTGTCTGTTATGTAGTTGCTGTTGTCATCACTGCTGCATTGCATTGTGGGATATATTTGACGGCGTAATGTCCAGTGCTTGCATGTTGTGCTGTATTATTTCCCTGGAAACAGTATGGTTCTTGCATACTGTTGATTTCCTATACATTTTCAGACTTACCAACACAGCTCACATACTGTTTTAGCATACTAAATAGCATGTTAGTATGGAATCTGGGATGCAGCTAATCTTAGTATGTGTGTTGATATACTGTTTCACACAGTGTCAGTAGTAGTAATTAAATTATTACAAATGATATGGCCCCAAAATGGTTGAAATACACAGGAGGGTGCATAATAAGTCTTTAATTAGAAAAAAAAGTAAAATATATTTTTGTAGGAATATACAAACAAGGAGAAAAGTAAAAAAGGAGGAAAGGACAAAGGAAATCCTGTTAAAACAGTTTGAAATTGTTAATGAAAGACCAACAATATCAGTACAGCAACACTGACATAATCCTTAGAGCAGTGAGGCAGGTAAAGCTGGAAAATATTGATAAATTTTGAAACATGTCTGAATAAATCAGACTTTTAACTGGAAAGCCTACACTTTTATACATAAGGGATAATGTACAGTGAGCGTGTTATTATTGCTAAATAAACCCGACAGAGTGATGCAGGATCCCAATGTGGAGCGGAGGGGTCTTGAATCACCCTGGAGAGGTTTATTTTCCAATAATGACCCGCTCACTGTACATCATCCCGCTTATTGCATGGCTAATTACTAAAAAAAATAATTTAAAAATCATTTTATTGCTCCTCCAGGGTCTATGCATCCATAATAACAGTCTGTGATTCAGAAATAACAATCCTCAATCAGTCAATGGACCAATCAGAATTGTTGTTACTTGTTTAAAAAATGTAAAGTAATCTAATGGTCACATGTGTGGCATCTTACTGGTGTCAGGGCAACTTGTCACACTTTTACATTCTGTACCTAACCATTTATATTAAAGTGAGAAGTACAAATGTATAAAGATTATACATTTGTGCAAAAGAATTGATTAAGATGAGTGACTGGGATGTATTAGCCCATTAAACATTATATTCCTATTCAAGAATTGTGCAGTTAATCAATAAATCCTACAACTTAATTCAGAGATATATACCTACTAATAACATAACACAGTGGACCACAACTCTAAAGGAAAATGCACAAATTATAAAGAAGCCGCTGAAGACTGCAGTGCAGCAACATCTTGCATTAGACTTGTATTAGTCCACACCCTCCACCAGTGTGTCACTGATGTTTGCAAGCTTAATGGGATTTGATCTAAATTTAGAGGGATCATGTCTCGCTTGTATTTAAAATTTGGATGGCAGATACCTGGGCAAATTGCTACTTTGCGTAGCTTTCTGACAATGTGTCATGACAAGGAAGACTCACTGCTGCCAAGAAGGACACGAGACTTGGGGTCTATTTTAGGGGAATCGGGAGGGGAACGGCACCATGTCCCCCCCTCTCATCAGCCAGCGCGAGTAAAAGCAAGATGGCACCCCGTGGCGTTGTTGAAGGACAGGTGGGGAGATGAGTTCCTGACACAGTTTGGCATGTGTGCGCAAAATCGCCCGTCATGTCAGGGCTTGACAGCGCTCATTTTGTCGGTGAGGGTTTGACTTGACAGGTTGGCAGAGATGCAAATGATCATTTCCTGTGCTGTTTTTTTTTTGAAAGCCAAAGGTTGGCAGGCGAAAGTTGCTTAAGCATTCATGGCTGTAAGACTGGATGTCTCGCCCATCTTTGGGTGGGTTGATGGACTTGTGATTGACAGATTTTTATGACTGAACTGGCAGAGTACATGCAAACAAATAGACAAGGTCAAAGTCAACATGTTTGAAATCTTGGTTAAAATAGAAATCCTACTGTTTTGATTGGCTCGGCATCAAGGAAAAACGCTGTTGAATATCAACTTTTCACATACAGTCAAACAGCACTGGGACTGTTGCATAACAAAGTGTGGATTTACCTCAATCCTCTAATTATGAATGAATTCAATTAATGTGCAAATTGGTTAATCTGAGACATCTTGAGATTTGTAAATTTTTTGGAAGTTTTTTTTTTGTTTAAGGGGGGTGCAGAAGAATAGGCACAGAAATGGCTCGCTGATGGGCTGGGGAATAGCAGGCTGGGATACACCATCTGGCCTATTCTGCATATTCTGTCCATTTGAATTGCAGATTGGAGGTAGACGGAAAATTTAGGAATCCGAGCAGTGGCAGACTTCACAGGGACACGACCAGAGCAGAAACAACAAACTGTTTGAAGCTGATCGTTTTAGTCAACAATAATGACAACAGAGACTAAATTAAGAATATGTGACTTTTAGTGCTCATTTGAAACTGCATACGTTTACTTGTTGTCTTGATCTTCAGGAGCAGAGAGTTGCCAGCGCTGTGCATCTTTTAATGCCAGTGAGGAGATTACATAAACACTGTAGTAGTAACTTGGCCTCTAAATCTCATCATAACCAATAGTTATGCAGTGCCCAATGCAATGTTTTAACGTCAGAGGTACAGTAGATCCAGAGGGTGATTAGCCTAGCCTAGGATTAAGACTGAAAATGAGGGGTAGCAGCTAGCCTGGCTCTCTCCGAAGTTCAAAAATACACCTATCAGCACCTCTAAAACTCATTACTGAAGATGTTTTAGCTTGTATAATCCCTAAGTATGTTTCACAACATGCTAATTAGTGATCTTTAATGTTGGTAGGTATATTTTTGAACTTTGTAAGGATTAGCTGTTTCCTTAGCTAGCTAAATTACTTATTACTTGATCTAGCTACTTACTTGCCGCACAGACAAGAGTTCTAACTTGTTATCTACCTCTCAGCCAGATACCAAATGTTTTTTTTTTTTGTTTGTTTGTTTGTTTTTTCCAAAATGTCCAACCACTTTTTAATCTTTCTCCTTTTGAGATTTAAGGTAAAAGCATGATTTAGTTGCTCATCATTTCTGGACGGTAGACAAACAGAGTTTGGCTTTGACGAAATAATCTCAAGGTCCATTTGCAAACTTTTTCTTGGTTTCTTAGCAAATGGAGTCAGCTAAGTTTTCATAGAGTTGACTCAGTAGTAAACATTCAATCCTGGTCATTTAATGACCACAGTTGGGTACCGTTACCTGGAATTCTGTACCAGTAGCCAACAGGGCCTGTTTACAGTATTTTACTGTTTTTGTGATTTAAAAAAAACATAAATCTAAACTGTTTCAACATTATTCAGAACATTTTATACAACATACAAGATAAAATCCCTCCCTACCTCCCTCTCCCCTCTCAAACCCATCCCTACAACCTCCAGCCTGTCGGGTTGTCACCAGGACATTTACCGTTATCATGTGTGTCTGAGGGGAAGCACATGAGATGTCCTTCCTTTTATGTTACAACCATAGTGCTTGTATACTATATCTCCCCATAAATAGTATGCATTTAATGTACTATTGGTTTCATACTAAGGTTTCAAACATGCTAATAAATCTCACATTGTTTTAGCGCAGCGGTCTTCAACATTTTTCAGGCCATGGGCCCCTTGGTTGATTGATAGAATGACTGAGCAGGGCCCCCAAACTACATACACGACATTTAATACTTTTGGGTTTTCTCTCATGTGTGCTTACCCATAGCTACATATAGCTGACTAGTTTGCTATCATGGACAGGCGTCGTACAGTGATTTAGTAGACTAGCTAGCTCACATGTTTGATGAGGATTCATAGGTAACCTTTGGTCAATGTTGTGTAAATTTTTTTTATTTATGAATAGGCTGATTTATCTCTTCTAGTAATATATTTGATTCATGTTAATGTGTATTTTCAGACATATTTTAGGACCTCCTGTGCTGAATGTTGGCTAATGCTAGTAAAAATGCAAGGCCAACATCAACCATGACAGTGAAAAAAAAAACCCCAGTTATTTCCAACAACACCGTGTACAACCAGCTAATTAATCACCTGAACATATAAATGAAGTTGTCGATGCCTCACTTAAAGGTTTGTCATCCATGGAGGATTGAACTCTGGACCTGGCTGCAGGTGTGCTGACTCTAATGTTAGCTGTGGCTGTTGTGGGAGACATTCAGAGCTTTCAGAGGGAGCAGTCTTCAGCTTTTAGATGTAGTTTTTTTGTTTGACCAGGTGTTTCCTCAGGTTAAACGTGTTGTCCTTGACAGCTTTACATTTTGCACTACAAATATTGACAGCGAGTGTCTAGTTTTGAAAAGTTGAACTCTCTTAGCTTTTTGCTCTCTTTCCCTCTATGCTCTTACTTTCTCAACCACATCTGAATCAGTACTTGACAGTACGGTACCCTTAAAATGACCGAGATCGGTACCAAAACTGAGTGATGGCAGGTGGTCATATATATAGGAGGGTGTAATCCCTGTTTCTGCTCTGATAAGTGCGGTGTTAAGTGTTGAATGTCACGGAGTCTTTCGTCAAACTAGTATTTTTAAGTTCAAGATTAGCAGTGCAGTATCCCACTTTTAAATGTGCTGATTCATTTTCAGTGCAAGCATTGTCAATGCATTTTAATCAACCTCAAGTTTGTGCACCTCATTTCTGTGGTTATAAACTCCTGCACTTTATCAGCGGCTTTAATTATTACAGCCATTCCATTCCCAAGGATTTTAGTTCCACACATCTGAGACTTGTGCGGGCCCAAACACTCCCATCATAGACAATTTCAAGGACTTTGTTTTACTTAACACTTTAAAAATGTCGGCCATAATGTGCAACTGTGGTCAATGTTTATGAACAACCATAAAGACAAACCTAGTGTAGCGTCAAAGCCAAGCTATTATACAATAAAAGTTAATGTCCATGAAGAGAGGAGAAGAGAGGAGAGGACAACGCAATCATTAAACAGGAAATTACTGCTGTGTCAATCAAATGAATGCTGTGCATAATAAGAGCATTGTAGGTTTTAGTGCAATGGTAAATGCAGCAGAAAAACTTAGAACTGAACTGACAAAAGGGAAAAATAGCTGTTTTTATACGGCCAGAAAAGGAGGACAATAATCAGATTTGGTAAAAAAGACAAACCTAAAGTACATAATGTGATTTCTCGAAAGTAAAACACTTAATAACACCCCAAGGCATTGAAAAACAGATCTGTGGAGTAGTTTTGAGAGGGAGCCAGAATATATGAAACTCTCAAAACTTGGCCACTGACTCAGAGCAGACATAGGAAAAATCAATAGAAGCAGATGCCCTATTTTCCCTCCGTCTTGAAAACAGATATATATATATATTTAAAAAAAATCCCTATCCTCAAAGGTTAATGCCTGTTCTCTCAGCCCGTGGAGGAGCACTTGAGCCTGGGGACACGAGGTCTGATGGAAACGGGAACTGGGATGGAGTGCACATGGTCAGGAACATCTCTGGCATTTCATCCTCCTCTGGAAGTGATGCAACGATGCCCTGACATTACTCAGCTGTGAAAGGATGAATAAGGTGCAGACAGAGCCTGAGCCACAATGCAGTAACTGGTTGAGGCCATAAATGTGCAAGTGTATAGAGGATGTCAAGTGTGCAGGGTTGTTACTTTGAAAATGTATTCTGAAACAGTTTCTAATCACCTGTTAAAAAAATGTTGTTAGTCATCTCATCCAAGCATCACAATACTAATGTAGCATAACATGAAATGGTGAACTTGTGTTTTTACCCACACTGTCCACCGTCCCAGTCAGCAGCATCACCGTTTACAGTCCCCAAAATATTTTTCAGTAGTAATGGCAGTGGTAATAGTAGTAGACATTGAGCAGTGAGCTAGCAAACTGGATTTCTGTGTTGCTAACGTCAGCACTTGGTCTATTTAGCTAGTGTTAGCGGTTGCAGTTAGCGACTGGGGTAGTTAATGTTAGTAGTTGCAGTTGGCCTGGGTAGCTAATGTTAGTTGTTGGTCTGTGTAGCTAACATTAGCTGTTGGTTTGTATAGCTAATGACAGTGGTTGGTCTTTGAAGCTAATGTCAGTGGTCGGTCTGTGTAACTAACATTACTGGGTGGTCTGTTTAGCTAGTGTTAGTGGTTGGTCTGTGTAGCTAATGTTAGCAGTTGGTTTGTATAGTTCATGACAGTGGTTGGTCTTTGAAGCTAATGTCAGTGGTTGGTCTGTTTAGCTAACATCAGTGGTTGGTCTGTGTAGCTAACGTTACTGGGTGGTCTGTTTAGCTAGTGTTAGTGGTTGGTCTGTGTAGCTAATGTTAGTGGTTGGTTTATGTAGCTAATGATAGTGGTTGGTCTGTGAAGCTAATGTCAGTGGTTGGTCTGTTTAGCTAACATTAGTGGTTGGTCTATGTAGCTAATGATAGTGGTTGGTCTGTTTCACCAACGTTAGCGGTTGGTCTTACCAATACATGTTTCTTTAAATTAGATGTTGAGTTCTTGGATGATGGCAGTTTTTTCCCATCTGAAGGCAGGACTGTCACTGTACTGTGATGTTGCTTCTCTTCTCTGAAAATAATCCCCATTTTTAATAAATGTATCTGTCATCTCATTACATTTTTTTTTTCCTGGAATACTGTCACCTTTTTGTATATCCCAATTACGCAATCCCATTACATGTAATCCATTAATTCCCAAGCCAGCAAGTGGGTAGATGGATTTTTGAGTGATTTGATTAAAAATACCATAAATGAGAATTTAAATGCTTCAAACTGGGGTGAGAGAACATCAGCTAGGCTTAACAGTGCACTCCTGATTCCTTCGTTTATGGCCAGCAGGTTCATTTATAAAACACTTTCAGGCTTCATAGCATTATTCAGCGCTAAAAGCAGGACAGTGAGACAATGGAAGATTCCTGATGGGTCACAGAATATAAATCTTTTCTTGCCCTTGACCTAAAAGCTTTGACGTATTTTAAGTCGCATGGTTTGAGAGGTTAAAGTAATAAGAGGTATTATCTGAATGAGTATCATTGGGTTCCAAGTGGGTTATGGCCACTTGATGTGGGTGGCTTTCAAGAGGCAATGCTGTGAAAATGCAGTGCAGTCGCACGCATCAGGTATTGGCGCTAACTGTTTCTTTGCTTCGGTTCAAGGTCCCCACCACTGTACGCCTTCATGTCGACAGTAACTTCATCAAAAGAGCTTTGCATAACATATTTGTTTGCCGATTACATAAAGCATTGCATCCCACGCTTTCCCAATGGCAGCTCCAGACCACCTACTTGTTAACAAATGCTTTGGGGAACGGCGCTTTTAAAAGAGCAATTATTAGGCACCTTCAACGTGCAGGGAAATATAATGTCCGAGGTGTTTCAGGCCATCGATGTGTCATATTTTGGACTTTGATTATATGAGCTTTCTGGACAGAAGTATAAACTCACTGCAGGCAAAGGCAGGGGGGCAGGCTGACCTCAGAAAAGGACACGCAGCGAGCTGCCACAGACAGCAGATTACACTTTATCACATTTAAAGGACTGGGACCTTGAAATAATGCACCTTTAATATAATTACCTGCCAATAGCACAGGAAGGGGACAAAAACACACACACACACACACTCATCTCTTGAGTGTCACCTCATATCTGGCCTGACCCTCTGTGAGCCACTTAGAATTTCTGCTGCCGTAAAATCTTTTGTCCTGCTAAACTTGATTTTCGTTTGAATTGGGGACCCGAGGTGAAGCGAAGGCTTTTAATCCAGGACCGAACAGTTTAATTAAGTCTTTTCCTTATCAGTATTTTTTTTGATAAGGGAGTAGAATTGGTTCAAAAGGTATATTGATTAAGGTGAGTATGGAGCAGTGATAATGTAGCTTATTTCAATTCTCACCCTGTTTTAAGAAATTTGAAAATCATAGATGTCAAGGAGGAAAAATTATTTTAGATCAGAAAGGCCTCATTCAGTATGAGTGAAACAACTTGTATTATATTTTTTAATTGTAGACAGTGCCTTTATTTGCCCAAAATTAGTTGTTTCCCTAACAACAATGCTGATAATCAGACTGAATTTTCATTCTGTTTTTTCTCTTTATTCATTAAGGCTGACATTGTGTTCATGTTAGCTAATTTCTAGGAATTTCTAGGACTAATTGATGGGCTGTGGTTAAAACGTGGCATGTCTCAGCCTAAAGTTGCAACAAAACCTGTCGCTCCCAATGTATGAATTATCTTGGAGTCAGATACTTCAATGATATGAACACAAGTCTCTTGCACATCTGAACCCAACATGACATCATCCATTGGTTTGTCGACTACTGTTTTGCAGCCTTAAGTTTGGCAGTGATAGCTGTTGCCATCTTGGTTTTTTTGGACCCAGTAGTGACAATATTTGGACAAGGAGGAGGATAAACATTGCTTTCCCTCTATCCTGATTGCAGCTGACTCAGAAGCTGAGGACACTCCATTGTAGCAACTTGTAGCCCTGCCCTAAAGCATACCCTGCTTTATTGTCTATTTTTTTCTCTAAATGGGACCATAATTTACAAAGTGAACATCATGCTGTAGTGAAGAAGACTTGAAAGTTGCTATTGAGACCATAAGCTCATTAGGAAACTCTTTGCTGAGGTCAGAAATCAAGTGAGAAATAGGGTCATTTTGTCACAGGACTCCATACAGTCAGACCTGTTTTTGAAACTATTGGAGTCGCCCCCTGCAGGCCATTAGACAAGGAAAACAAAATTTCTAATCACTTCTTTTAGATTGCTCTTTAAAGTTATAATGCTTAAGATTTCCTTTATATATACTGTATATATATATTTCCTTCATTTAGCATTCTGTAATTGCCTCTTGACAATCTTAAATGTTGCTGGGGGAGTCCGCCTTTCCCACAAATTCCAATTGTGTATCTACGCATTCGGGATTTATGGGAACCAGTTTATGTGCATACAGTGCATGCACATATTTCCAGTGGTGTGGAGCATGACATTTGATAGTTAATTCAGTTTAAGTGTTTCTGACAACAGTCTTCTTTAAGCTTCGTTATTGACTCAATGTGCAGCTTGAATCTTTTCGGTCTTTGAGTTTGTTTGGGTAGTTTTTCTTTTGCATTTCTGAGTAACCACTCAAGGTGGGTGTGCTGCCCCCAGTGGTTGTCATCTCAAAGGGAAACCCTGAAGCTGTTTTATTAAAATGCACCAGTAACAACATGTGCTGCCAAATCAACTGGGACTGAAATCTGAAAGGATTATAACTTTCTTTCGAAAAACAGGCCAAGTTTTAGATCTGTATATGACCTGCCAGTAAAACATGCTCCAGAGCATCGTTATCCTGATGTATGTCTGAAGAACTTAATTTCTAAAACCAGTCTGTACAAGGTGAATCCTCCAACATTAATGAAGTCCTGTGAAACATTATCTTGCTGCTGCCAAGCTCCATGTATAAGATATTGCTATTCTTGTTGGGGTCAGCTGGATGTGTTTGCCCGGCCAGATTATAACTTGATTGGCTGCCTCGGTAATGACCTGCATTAGCTCCATTATTGGAAACTATAAAACTCAGCAGAGAATGGACTGAATCTTGTTAATATCAATTTCCTTAATGTTAAAAGCACTGAGGTGGATATCCAAAGGGAGATGTAGCGGAGAGAGACAGAGAGGGAAGGGGAAAGAGATGTTCTGATGCACTGCAGCAAAGCGAATGCGTATCTAATCTGACACCTAGCACTACTGGCTAATGTCTTGGTAGGGCATAAGTGGATCATTTCTGCCCTTAGAAAATTTTCCCTGTTGCAGTTTGAAAGAACAAGGCTGGAAAAATCCTTGCGCCTTTTCGCTGAACTGTGCCCCCTGTTCTCTTACTGTTCGTGTAATATTTTCTCTGTCTCCAGCTTTATTGATTTTGGATTACAGTCGCTTTATGTTTCCCCGTATCCCATGCTACGGTACAGTGAGATACCTCACAACGCTGTAGTGTGGGTTTCCAGCTCATCAAGCCCAAGGACTCTTTATAGTCCTCTGTTGCATCGGTTCAAATGTCAACACCAACTCCTTAACACTACACTGTTCTGCAGTGTAGCTACAGAAAATGTGTTTTTATATGAAATATATGTCCAAGTTGATGCAAGAGGTGGGAGGAGCGCAGAAACCCATGACGTCTCTGCTTTGTCATGGCTGAAAGGAAAGTACGTCGCTTGGTGGAGCTTGTTGAAGTGTTATGTTGCCCTGCTCACCACACTCTTGGAAATAAAGGTGCTAATTCGAGCTATAAAGGGGCATTCACCTCGTCCCCATTGGAATACCCTTTTTAGTTCCTGGTAGAACCTTTTATAAAGATTGTGCTTGGAACCCTTTCAGAAAGTTCTGTCTAGATCCCAACATAAAGAGCTATATCTTTACCAGAACCAATGTAATCAAGGATGTCATCAACAGGGCGTGTTGCAGAAGGCACAACTGAACAGTTCAAAATTAGGTTTATAAACCAAAACGGTGGCTGTCTGAAGGTTCTCTCCAGAACCTTTCCACCTTCTAAGGGTGTTGACAAGAACCTACCAAGGAGGTTCTTCTGAGAACCATTTCACATTCCAAGGTTTTTATCTCAAACCCACATAGAGGGCTCTACAGAGAACTGTTTTACATTATGTTACAAAGAACCCTTGAGGAAAGAGTTCTTCAAAGATTTCAACAATCCTTGAAGAACTCTTTCCTCCAAAAAGGGTTCTTTGGATGAAACGGGTTCTAAATGGAACCCTTAGTCTTACAAAGAAAACTTTCAGGTTCTTCAGCGAATGGATCTGGGTAGAACCTCAGACCTTCAAGGAACCCTGATTTCTGAGAGTGCAGCAGCGGAACAAACGTCTCCAGATGCAGTGTCAGAATCTGCCACTTTTATACTCTACAAGGTCGAGATGAACGAATCACTGTCTTTTAACTATTTATAGAACCTTAGCTGTGCTGCGAAGGTTAAAGTACAGAATACTCGCCAACTTATTCTCTTCATGAAATTCCTTTGAGTTTAGAGTGAAGCTGAGAGTGAATGCTTCATCAGGAGAGTGACTCACGCCTTAATGTATGCTTTCATATGTAAATGTTTGACCGATATATCATTTAGGAAACGGTAACCGCTCCTTTTAGTGTTTGCCGGACTAATCACATATAGGAGGCGAGAGCCAACAATGCGGCGGGAGCTGCTAGTCAACAATTACCCAACGGATGGTGGAAATGACAGGGTAGACGTCAGCCGTTCCCGTGTCCCCACTCGCCACGATTGATGAGTTCATTTATCTCTCCCTGGCCTGTCTTCTGCCTTTTCGCCCCTCTGTTGCTATGAAAATGAATAGCCCCCGTAAAATGGAGAAATCATGCCCTGAAAAAAAAAACTGTCTTTACAATACCACAGAGGCATATTTATTTCATCTTAAAGGGGAGGTTTGAGGTCACCCTCCAGTCCTTCCCCAGTGACATTTTCCAACTTGACATTCTGTGACATTTCCAGTTAAATATTGCTGATATTCCTGCAGAGGAATTAAAAGCATGTCTAAAAGGGACACCAGCATTAAAGCTCTCTCTCTCTCTCCTTCTCTATCCTCCTCCTTTTCTCACTCCTTCCTTCCTTCCTTCTCTCTCCCTCCCTGTCTCTTCATCACGAGCACTCTGTTTCCCTCCTCTTCATGCAGCAACACAGGCTTACATGCACTACCTACTAAGTGCGGTTGACTTGCATCTGCAGGTATTAGAAGAAGTCATTTTAATCCAGAGGGATTACCCAAAATTCTATCGCCCAGAATATACAGGAGACAGACACACACACGGAGTATGTGACAGCTTATGGTGCTATTTTGAGCAAAAATTCAAAGATTAGGATGCAGTAACATACCTAGAAGCACACGTGCAGGAGAGACAAAATAGCCGTAACAAGTGGCCTACATGTTTAAATGTAAAAATGAATCAGATGAAAAATATGAAGAATCTAAATATAGTTTCTATTTATTTGTGGCACTGAAGCTGTCAAGATGTTTCAGACAAAAATATATCCAATCTTTCCACCACTTTATGAACCAGGAGTCAGTTGCAGCAGCTCTTTGTACGTTTTAAAATGATCTGAGCTGTAACCATGGATGTATAACAAAGATGTAGACACAGTGTTGCAGCTCAGCCTTGTTTCCAATTTTACCCAGTGGTCATTCACGGTGTTGCAATGGCATAAAAAGCCTTTCTTCTCCATACACCACCATTATAAATGAGACATCTCGAAAACTGTTGAAAGGACACATCAAACTGCAAACAAGGTCAGTTATGACCTAAAAATCTATGACATTATCACAATGTAATGTCTGAGTGGGAGCTCGCTGGCCCCTGCCTGCTGCATATATTCAGTGGACCACATACCATAGAAGTAAATCCCGAAAGCTATGTTTTTGAAGTATACACCAAGTGAAGAATTTACCCTTCCTAAGTCCCGTCAGTAACAGTTGACTAAGCTTTGTACTTGGACCTCAACTTTCTCCTTTTCTGTTTCCTCTAGGCCTACATAGATACTGTATGCTATGTGCTAGGCTCATGATGAAAAAAAAAAAAAAAAAACTTTTGCTGGGGAACCTGTAAAAGAGACATATATTGTCACATCTCAAGTTTGATAATGTTAGTAAAACCCAACTCACCTGCTAATCTACATCACTTGTTAGCTAGCTACCTTCACCTGTTAGCTAATGTTATGAAAACTCTAGCTAACTAGCTAGCTAGCTTGCTAAACTACATCACTCGTTAGCAAGCTAGGTAAGCTGCATTTTGCTAACATTAGCTAAATTAAGATGTGAATATAGGCTATGTCGCCTTTTAGGTCCCCCAGCAACATCTTTTAACCTTCTTTAAAATTAGATTTTTCTTTCAACAACTACAAGCCTAGCACATACTGTAGCATATTTAAGTACAGGAAACAGGAAAGGAGAAAGTTGACTGAGGTTCTGGTACTGAGTTTGCTCAACTGTTATTGGACCACAGAGCAAAAATGGATAAAAACTTATGGAGGGTCAATTCTTGTCGGACTGAGTAGATGCCATCTTTGGGTCTGGTATCCAGTCTATTTATTGTTTTGTTTTGTTTTTTAAAAGTTTTTATTTAAAGTTTTTATTGTTACCATTTAGAGTTGCTAAGTAAACTAGCTAGTTTAATCATTTACCATTAGCTTGCTAATCTATGACCCATCTATATTGAATAGGGTTATGATCAATATATCTGATCTGAAATTTGACAGTAATGAACTGGGAAAAGAAATACTTCAAATTACAACAATATTACAACATTATGCCATTAACTTCAGACTAAATGAACTACAGTAATAAGCGTGGTCAGTTTATTCTCTTAGCCTATTTCCCTCTCACTCCAGTACTGATATCTAAAACACACATATTTCTCCATGTATCATACACATTATTTATAATACATATATAATCCATTTAATGTATTATTCTGCCCCTGGAAACTATAACATTTGGAAGTTATGCTAGATGCTACAGTGACTTCCTATTTATAGTTGATTGCTTCTGATTTGAGGCCTCCAGAAATGTTTCCTAGCAACTGATTTACACATTGCTAAAGTCTAGCTAAAGTTTCTTAAGTTCAAACTGGGCATCCAGATTTATTTTATCACCAGTTTGAAACTAGCCAGTGGCACCTAAGAAAGGACTTCAAACAGAGACCTAATAATGGTTTCTCAAACGGGTGGTGCAACCCAACTCGGGGCAAACTATATTGGTACAGTTTGTCAGTGACTGTAATTAAAAGTGCAGCGCTAATCAATGTTGACAATCACCTGTCAACCATAAGTCTTTTAGTTCATTGCCTCCTCAGGGTTGCATGATTTAGCCTGTCACTCACTGAGAGTTACAACAGTAGGACCTCTGCTCTAAGTGGCAATGTTTTGTGCATACAAGGTCTTTTAAGTGTTTCCTATTGATTCATTGGACCATTAGCTCCGATGCACCGCAGAATCCTTAAAAGCCATTACTGACATACTATCAGCTTACATTAATTTAGTTCAACAAAGCACCTTTTCAGTTTAGTCATCATGATTCACATATTTTCCCACACGAACTACTGCTCTCATTGTCAGAGAGTGAAGTTTGTGTGTCATAACACATCAATATATTTTGTGTTTAAGTATCTCACTTTGGTAAAGCAAGAAGAAAAACTCCACTCTACATATCAGCTGCTTGAAAATATCCTTCTTAGACTTTGCTTGAATCATGATCATGACACAGTTTAATAGATGTTATACTTTTATTTTAAACCCTGTATTTAAACGAGGTGAATCAAAAAATATTTCATTTTAAATATAATTATAAAAAATTATCATTTTATAATATACTATCTATCTATCTATCTATCTATCTATCTATCTATCTATCTATCTATCTATCTATCTATCTATCTATCTATCTAGATTTAATGAAAATGCAGCTAAATGCAATAATTCAAGAAAAAAAATAACTTTAAATTTCTGCAAAAAAGTAACAATAAAATAACTGTTGAATCTTTTTGCATCTTTTCATTGCCATTTTTTATTGTTTGCGCCATTTCTGGCAAGTAGCATCAATAAACGTATCAATATCTTTGGTATCTTTTAGTGGTTTCAATATTGATATTTGTATCAGTGAAGTCCTACTGACTGACCCATTTCCACAAACCAGTTTGGTTCTGGACCACAAATCCAAAACAATGACCTGAAAAACGAGTGTAACTGCAGAGTTAAGTGATAATATCTATGGGTTTGTCCCTGTGAGTGAGCCTATTCACATTACACACAGCTGTTAACATAAAAATATTGATTCATTTTTGAATTTATGAATTAATTGGTTGCATTTGGGTAATTATTTGAAAAGTTAAAATGTGTAGTCAGAAGTTGCTTTCTTCCATGTTGAGACTTTTGCCCCCCTTTTTTTTATTTTTTTGTCATTATGCTCTTTTTGTCCTTGGTGGCAGAGCCAGGCTCTGTATCCGGCTCGGACTGATTCATGTGCCACGTCTCCACTCCCCACACATCATCCACACTCATCACAGAGAATCTCTCTGTAAATAATCCATGATAAATATGGTACTACACCCACCTATAAATCTTTGTCATTATAGGCCTCGGGATTTCATTTTCTACTTCCATTGCCAACAAGATAATGATCAGCGCCTAGGGTCGCTGAGCAGAACCATAAAAGCACAGAATTTCAAGGCCCTTACATAGCGAGTTTTATCGGTGGCTGAAATTTCACTTGTAAGGCCACTTGTTCGAGTCTGCACAGTCAAGCATTTTAACGTTTGGACGGAACCACAGAGTCAGATCTGCGGCAGGAGATAGTAATTGATTGTAATCAAAATGTAAAGTAAGCCTGAGCCGTCTTGCTAATGGATTTAATAGTTTATTTGACTGGAGAGGTGAATCAATCTTAAGATATTGACCACAGGATCCTGAAGGATTAAGGATGGGCCAAGGGGTCGCAGGGCAGACCAGCGTGTTTGCTGCGAGAGGGCCAGTGCTTGGATAAAGTCCTGGGTTCTAAGCAGTTTAGCATATTGAATGGAAATTAACCTTCCTCCGAGGGAGAGCCCAAGACAAGCAAATCCTCTTATATTTGTTAATTCATTCATTAGTCCAGGACTGACAGGACTACTAAAGACACTGTGATGCTCGCTTTGCAAAAGTTTGCCAATGACAAAATTCTTTCAGAGAGCTGTTGACTACATTTTGACTGCAAGTAGGATGTTATTAATATTGGATAGGCTTCATTTTGAAAAGCAAACACGCAAAAATTAAAGTGTTTATAGTCTCGCTGTGGCTGAATTAAGGGCTTGCCTTAAAAAATTATGTGTGCTTTCTCCGTCACAAGGTTCCACTGTGAATATTTCCTTGAGGATAATGCGGGATCAAGAGCTCACGAGGTCGGCATAACACTGAAAAAAGCGAATTGTTGGACCAACTTTTAAAAACAAAAGAGACTTCAGTTGATATACTGTAACAACATACAAATTAATTAGTTTTGTTCAAATCAAGTTAACAAGTTACATGAACACAATTTCTTTGAGTCAGATGTATTTAATAATCTGCTTGCTTTCAAATCAATAGTTTGTATTAATGCAACCGAAATTCAAATGGAGATGTATGATCCACTTGTTTTCAGGTCCAATTGATACGATTATTATTATTATTATTATTATTATTATTATTATTATTAGTAGTAAGATTACATGAGTCTGAACCTGAACTTCAGTCTGGACAGTTTGTGTAGTTTGTGTAATGTAACGACTGCCATCAACCATTGTGGGGTGAAATAGGATTCTGGCTTGTGACATTCACACGAGCAGCTGATGGGCTGAGAAACGGCCCTTGTTTGCATAATTTCCCATGATGCATTGCTGAGAGTTTAAGTGTGCTATTTTATTTTCCAGAATCCAAATGTTACTGTTTGTTAGTGTTTATAATGTGTTGGTCATACGTTTGTAATGTGTTTGTTCAGAACGTGGTAGTTTATGGAAGTCTGTGTTGATAAATGTCAAATTTGTGCTGGTTTATTGTGACACGATGAGCGACATGGCTTGTATATTTCTTCACTCCAGCTGTTTCCTCTGTTACATGCAAGTGCAAAATGAAAGTGTGAAGCACTATTTACCTCTTAATTCACACAGCTTAACGTGGTGCTAACAAACAGTAATTACAGCAAACACAGTGTTGTGGAATGTGGATTGGTGTTGTAATTCTATTACCTGATGAATGCTTTATGTCAATATCAATACCAATATTGGATCTGATTGGTCCCATCTCCAAATTTAAAGCAGGTCAACTTGAAAGTTTCCATTTTTCCAACTCAATAATTTGTTTTACCCAAAAGCAAAACACTGCTCTGTAACAACCTAAAACTATATTTTTAATAATTAACTTAGCGTGTTATTTGAGTTTGTTAAATATAATGAATACAATTGCTAACGTTAGCATGACTTAACATTTGTCTCACTTACCGACAGGTGGTTTCATTCAGTGAGTTAACTAAATATAACAACATAAAATATAACATCAAAAATAATGTTATCTAAATAAAAATCTCCCCCTGCTTCCTTTTAAGTGGCTAATGTGCTACTCGCTGTAACATCTGATTTCAAGGAGACTCCGACCAGGTGGGAGGCATTAAGAATAACTACAGAAACAGCCGATCTCCTCACGGATGGTCTTGTTTGGTTATGTGGGTCATATAGAGGCATCAGTATTAGATTGAGACTGTTTCATAACCACTTAAAAAACTCATTGCAGTAGCTTTCAGCAACACAATTTAGGTGGACCATTTTATATATAACACAATACATTATTTGATCACAAAATATAGTTTGGTCTTGCATTAGATTTACCTTCTATCCAAGTCACCACTGAAATAAGAGCAGCAAGTTAATGGAACTGGATGTAATTTCAAGTTGTTAAAATCCACAAAAATAGAGTGCCATCACTGAAGCAGAAAACTTAATGGGACTCATTCAAAACATTTATATGGCTTTGACTAAAATACATTTTTTACAGTGTATAAGCATGTTGGTGATGGAGGGGGTCAGCAGTTAGTCGCTCTCAGTGGAGCACAAATACAATAACTTCTCTCTCAGCCGGTATCGGAACCAATCAATGGCACGAGAGGAAAAAAAAAAGAATAAAATATGAATTATGAGCACTCTCAGTCTTCAGCTTGCATCCGAGGGTATATATGCATGTGGCATATTTTCTCAGTAAATGGAGATAAACCACCGACCTATCTATTTACGTGCTGTTGACGCTGGCACCCGACCATGCAATCAACACAGAGCACTCGCCTCAGTTTGCAAAATTAGAAGTGAAATTTTTGATTGTGCCATTAAAGAGGGCCCTCATTATGACTTGGCAAGGACAATTTGCATGCTCTATTCCACAGAATCTGAATGAGGCTCCAATCAATTATACTCATTATCCAGGCAACTGATTGGTATGTGGTCAGACACGCACCCTACAGAGGTACCGCCGTCGTTACTGGGCAGGCTAACAACGCGCACACGTGATAATAGAAGAAGGAAGGAAAAAAAAAAAACAGTGTAACTTCAGCAGCTGGCCCTTTTTCTTGCATGTGTGCAAACATGCTTCCTGCAAGCACACACACACAAGACAAAGGGACAATGCGAGCGTAATGCATGATGATGCCTCTGTACGGAGTTAATTAGCTGTTTAAAGCATTTTAAGAGGGGTTTCTTTGTTTTGTTGATTCTCACCCCGAAAAATGTGCGTGCGTGTGAATGTGTTGATCCACCCAGGGCTCATCTGCATATTGAAACTGATGAGGACATTAAAACCTCTGTTTCATATTAAATGTTTAATTGATACAAGAAGGGGAGTTATCACTATGTCAATAAGAATATGTTCAGATATTGATAAATATGGGGGTGTGGAAGTGCAAATATCAACATCTGTGTGATTGAAACTAAAAACAAAAACACTTAATGTGAATTATGTGACTTTCTTGATATCTTTTCTCATATTAGATGATGGTTGATTGTTTTTCCAGTGATGCTATACTACATTGAATTTGACAATGAATAAAATGATACAATATTCATGAGTTATAGTATCAACAGTACCAAAGCTATAAAAAAAAGAAAGATCTCGGTTCAGTATTTATTGTCCTGACTGAAATTTGGCTACCAGCAAAAGCAAGAAAGTTTTCAGTGACTTCTTCTGTGCCAGCACTCTGCACATGTTGTTATTTGAAAAAAGAAAGAAAGAAACTCTATTTTCTGCAGTACTGTACCAAAGTTTATATAATGTAGTTAGTTATATAATGTAAACTAGTATCTTTCTGGATTTTGGAACATAGGTCAGACAAAATAAGATATTTAAAGCAGAGCCCAGCCAGTCAGCTCATATTATCAGCCCAGTATTGACTCATCATTGGTCTGTATCAGTATCAGAATATATATTATCTGATATGCACCTATGAAAACAGGAGAGAACGTAATTAAATTAAGAAACTATAATAGCAGACATTGTTTTTATTTATCAGCTTTATAGGCAGCAATTTATGTACATTTGATCCTTTTTTTTAAAATTCACTTTTAATATATATGTATAATATATTTTACTCTACTTGTGTGTGTCTTTTTATACTTATTTATAATATTTAAAAAAAACTAATTTAAAAAAATACAAGGTTATTGTTTCAGTGCCCTAATATCATTATGGAAAATTCACTTTATTGTTAATATCCTGCCTCCATCACATATCCTTGTCACAAGTGCTAACCATTTTTGAGGGATCATTGCAAAAATGTGTGTTTATGTCTATATTCTATATTTTGTGTAGAATATTTTGTATAAAGAATATCGACCAATGTATCTTATATTGGAATTTCTTATTACTTAATATCTGCATCGGCCCCAAATATCCAGTATCTGTCAGACTCCTGAAAACTGTGGAGGACGAATCAATTAGCCAAGAAATAAACTGTCAGATTAATAAGGAATTAAAATAATTATGAGGGGGTAAACTGCAAAAAAAACCAAAAACCTATATTAAATGTTGTGTGAGTTTAATGCGAGGTAGTGCACAGACTAAAGAGCAGCACATAATTCTGCAAATCAGCTAATTAAGATGCAACAGACATCATAATCTAAATAATCACAACATTAATTTTCAACCCCAGTATCCTCACACACTCACACATATTTTTCATTCATCTTTCTCCACAGTGAAACTGCGCCATCATAACTGCCACCACTCGTCAACGCCACAATCCCCGTCGGACACGTGTTGCTGGGGTAAGTGGGATCAAAATTGAATTTAATTGAACTTGAAACAGCGAGACTAAAATATAGAAAGGTAAAGGAAAAATAAAAACTGAAATATCATATATGTATTTGTTAAAATGATCCATGCTCCCTACAGATGTATGCAGAGGTTGTTGTGATTCACTGTCATGTTCTAACCTTCAGTTTGATCACACAGAAGAAGAAATAATGGTCTTGTTGAGCTTGCTAATTATCATTTATTTGGATCATATCATCATGATGTGAGGAGTCGATAAATTATACTGAATCACTACAGAATGACTTAATTTGTGCTTTAACCACACGTCCAACACAGCCCGTCTAAAGGTCAAATGCAGTAAACAGCAGTGACAATAATAGCTAGCTGTAACACAGTCTTTGTCTTCAGTGTGACATTGTATAAGTCAGTATTATTTTTATCAGGGAATCTTAGCAGTGATGTACTGTAACTGCTGGCAGATGTTAAAAAGGTTGCTCCCGCCCACACACGCTGTACGTGTACAGACGAGAGAAGTTTCACCCACCGTCCAGGTTTAAACAATCATAATAACGACGTAAGCGACCTGTGTTTGTCTGAGTTTTTGTAGCTTCAGAGGAATCCCCCAGCGAGCCTCCCCTCACAGCCAGGAGAAGTGCTTTGCGAACATGGTGCCCACCGACACTTTGCCAACTTGAGGAATGCCTTGGCAGATATTAGATAAGGTTTCCTTCGCCCGCCTCGTGAGTAGCCTAACCAGACTGCTCTCCTGCCACCGGCTCAGCTAGGCTGCAGGGCAATATTTGCTCTCATGAGTATCTCCAAGATCATGCTGCTATTGGCAGGTTAAACGACTGGACAACAGCCAAACGCACGATGGCCCGCCACAAATCAGCTCGCCCCTCTGGCAAATATGCTTGTGAAGAGAGGCACCAGCCAGGCTGCATTTTCAGTGTTTCTAGAGGAAAAAAAAAACAAAAAAACAACACAGTGGCCTCAGTAATCAATGCTGGATTAACCTCCCTCATCAGAGAGATATCTGCAGCCTCGATTTAAGCAACCGCCGCCCATGTTTTGTGCATTAAACCACAAATACCATGATTGCTTTGCCTATTTGCGCTCGTCTATAGAGAGTTGTTCTTGTTGACAGAGCTATTAGTCTGAGAGATACCACAAAATTCATCATAGTCACCCTGCGGTTGTTTCACAAATTCATCATTTCATTACTTTTCCACAGAGGGTGGCGGTGGCAGCAGTGGGGGAGTGAGGGGGTGGGTGGGGGGCTATAGCGTAGACACCACGGCTGTGATAACATCAAATTCCCAGAAGAAAATAAAACGCAGTGGTTTGCTGGTCGGCTGTTAGGGTGTGGCACTGAAATAAAACATCTCCAGTAATCGTTGAAACAAGCGCAGGAACAAACAGGTTAGTTACAGGTTAGTGGAATCAACTAGTCTTTTTTTAATTAAATTAATGTAAATATACAAGTTTAATTTATTCAAGTTAATTAAAGTTTAAATCTCTATTATTTATTTCCAGAAATGATAAACATGAGTTTTTCTAACTTGAAGTCTTTTGACTTGAAATGATGAATTAAATGAATGAACTGTACAGAGTTCAATCAACTCATTAAATCAAGTTTCTAAGAAACATGATCAGCATATTATCAGACTTTCCACCACTGCCTGAGAGTTAAAACTCTCCTGAGACTGAAGAAAACATATTTATATAAGTGTGTATTTATGAGTGTTGAATTCAGTCCCTCTTTGACTTTAATAAACATATTTAATAAATTCATTTGGAGCAGTTTCAACTTATTATCTTAAGCTTATTGAACATGTTTTCTCAAGTAAAGCTGAATTATTATCAATATTTACAAAAGAAAGATTTAAAGGGTAAAAAAGAAAACAAAACAATACCCCAAATTATTTCTTTTCACAATAATGAGAACAGAGTGAACCGTGATGAAGGCTGGTATTGACTGACTTCCCACTCCTTTCCACTTAAAATTTAACAAATTATTATAAATGCTTTAAATGTTCGTCAGTGTGATTTAAGAGCTGCTGGTTCAACTCAATATCTTAAGTCTCTTAATATCTTAAGTTTTCCCCAAGTACAACTGAATTAATATCAAGTTTATTTGACTAAAAAAAGTTTACCTCAATTAGTCTTTTGAAATTCAATCAACTTAGTCAAAAGTTAAAACAACATAGTTTATATTTACAGTGCAAGCTAATTAAACTTTATCTTCAGAACTTTTAAACGTGAGGTCTTTTGAAGTCTTTTGACTTGAAATGACGAATTGAATGAATCTACTGTACAAAGTTTCTCTCCCGAGACCCTTTTATAGTTTGAAGAAATGATGAAATCAAGGAAATAAATTCTTTTAAACATTTTTTACACCGAGGACTTGTCGGTTCAGCTTAATAATTTAAGATTATTGAACATGTCTTATCAAGTACAACTGAATCAATATCAAGTTTATTCAAATAGAAAAGTTTTTTTGTTTTGAATCATCATCACAAAATCATCTCAACTTGTGTTTTTAAATTCAATGTATAATTTTAAGGGTGTCCTTTTTTATACTTTAATACTTTTACTTATTTTTTTTTTTACAGTGCATGTAAATTCATGAGTGCTACCTGAAAAGGTTTTCATTATATCTTGATCAGAAAGCCATTTATCTCAAGGCTCTCAATAAGTCTGGGCCCCCTAATCTGTCGGACAGATAATTAATATCTGCTTATTGAGTAAATGAAAGTCATTATCTTGATTTCCTCCAGATAATTTATCTGTCTGTGCTTCACAGCGAGGACAGCGCGGACCACTTTACCTCAGCAGGTATTAATTACAGGCTTAATATGTGCTGTTAGGCTTTTTGGACACAATCAGCTGTAAGGTCAAAGAGCTCTTTGTCAATAAAAACAGTTTACACAAACAGCGCTGAAACAATGAGCGTTAAGATCTGTGCATATTCAACACAACGCCCGACAGTCTGAAGACATTTCTTCTTCTTCTCTTATTATGAACGTGCCTCACAAACAAAACGCTCCTCTTTTCTTCTATTACAATGCCCCCACATCACTAAAAAAGCCCGCTCTCTAATGTAGATCACAACTCACAGCCACGCATCAGGACAGGAAACCATGGCAACCGACGTACATACATTGATTGCTACATTCACCGGCTACATACGGGCTGTTAATAAATGGTTTGCTGCATTAACATAGCGGACACAAAGGAGAGGCTGTAATTTGAAAATGTGTTTTTAAATAATGTTATAATTACTGATTTTTCACATCTCGCATTTACATAATAAATGCAGCCGTGGCCGACTGGTATTTTCGGAGCTCACACTCTAAATGTCACACACTGATGTGCATGAATGGTCACTGATTCAAATCATTTTGGACGACTTTAGAGCTGATATTGATGGAAACACTGCATAACAAAAGTAATTGGTCACTTCTAATATACATGAATGCAACACTAAATTATTGGCAGTTTTTTTTGTTTTGTTTTGTTTTGTTTTGTTTTCCTTATTCTTCAGGGCTGCTCAGAAAATTGGAGGAGATCTGATTGAGGATTGATTACAGCGTCAACTGTAAAAGCAGGTCAAAGGAAATTCAGAGGTTGGTGCCGCCAAAAGCCAGCAAGAGGTTGTTGGGGTTTTTTTTACGGGAAATTTTGGATCACTTTGAACCAAAAAATTCCAGGGGTACAACTGAGAAAATCTCCATCTTTTCTCCCTGTCTGTTTGTTTTTGTCATTCTGCAGCATCTAAATAGACGGGTTGTTCTTCTCTGCTTATTTCTGATTTAGGCTTTAAAATAAGAATATTCTCACCACTGGTCAAATATAACTAATTACATTTACTCAAGTACTTAAGTATTTCCATTTCCTGACACTTTATACTTCTACTCCATTACATTTTAGAAAGAAATGTTGCACTTTTACTCCATTTCATTCATGACACATACAGTTACTGGTTTCTTTACAAGTAATGCTTTTACATGTATAACACATAAAGATTTAAACAATTAGATGAATATTAATTTGTTGATAATTCAGTTATCAAACACTTGATCAGAAACTCTTCATAATAACTTAGTTATTTTATATTATTTTATGTTATTTGTTTATTTGACATGGACAATGAAAAAAAATTAGCTATAAGCTGCTAAAAAAACTCCAACTTTAGTATAAAAACACAATGACAACACAGAACATATTCCCAATACAACAACAATGACACTATTTCATAGCATTAAGATCAACATTTATAATGGATTCATTGTTTGAATCATTACATGCAAAATTACAATTATGTCACGTTGTCAGCTTGTCAGAACGGATGATTTTCTGTTGTTGCTCATCTTAAATTACAGTAAATTGAATAATTTGGAGGTTTAGACTGTTGTTGTTCTGTTCAACAAAAACAAGACACTTGGGATTGTCACTTTAAGATCTGGGTAATCTATATTTAAATTTAATCCTAAATAAAACAACCAAAAACCCTATAAAACAGCCCCAAATTGGCCCCATAGGCTATAAAACAGCCAAAGATTTGCTCAACCTCAACCGACTACAAAATGCTACTGACACATTAATGCATGAGTAATAACATATATTATATCATGCCATTTTCATTGCAGGACTTTTACTTGTAATGGAGTGTTTTTACAGCTTATTATAGGTACTTCTGCTTCCACTTCTCACACCGAACACTGCCTTTTAATCTGAGTTTAAATGTGTAACACTGTATCTCTTTAACATACATTTACTACACACAACATACATCATCTCCCTGTTTTTCCTTGTGGGATTTGGCTCTGCTGTGAAGAACAGCAGCGACTCCGTATCCACATCCTGCTGTGAGTCCTCAGGGGTTAGTGGAGTCTGTCGCGTTTATCGCCCAGGTGGACATCCAGCCAGAGAGCCTGCCTCGGATGGGCCGGGCGCCCCTGCTGGCAATTCTCTGGCCGGGTGCCGTGGCTCGGCTGCTCCTTGTCGTCTGGCTCAGCGGGTGGGCAGCGGGTGGTGCTCGCTGACAGGGGTGGTCCCTCTGCCCAGCGGAGGCAGGGGTGGAAATAAAAAGCAGTGTGACTTCTCGTCTAATGGGCCGAGGCATCACCGTGAGATCGTGCAACCGATGGTGTTGTTCACACTTGTGTGCAAAGCCAAGCAAACATACAGTTGGTGGCTGTCAGGGTTGCGTGGGTTTTTCACGCTTCAGGCTTAATTTTAAACCCACTGTACAGTAGTAGCCATTGTAGCTGTCCTGCTTTTATTCTGCAACTGTCCTACATGAATACTGCAGACTGTTCCTTGCTGCATGTTAGAAGCAGATCAACGACGCTGTCAAACAAAACTCAAGTGCTCTCAAATAAGCAGTGAGTAGTAGGCTTGATTTTATAATTATTTCTTAATTCTAAAAATGCCGCAGCAGTAGGAGCGATGGCAAACCATCATGTAAAAATATTTTTACACGTGGAGGCTGAAGCTTTAATTATAGGCTGCAGTATCAGATTTACAGGTTGTTCGTTTAAAGTATTCTCTTAAAGGAACAGTTCAACATTTGGGAAATTCTTTATTTTCAGATGTGAAGATAGAAACTATTTCATAACAACCCATAAAACCACAAATTGTTATTTTTATATGTACAGATTAAACTGTCTGATAGAAAGCTAATAAGCTAAGCTAGCTAAGTATTAAAGTAAGTATTAAAACTGACAAGAAAATAATACTAACCACTAACTTTTTAGACGGGTAGCGAGCAAGCTGACTCCCCCTGCTGCCATTCTTTATGCTCGGCTAACGTCCCTCTGGGTCCAGATCCATACTTATCGCAGAGACTTGACAGTGGCATCTATCCTCTCATATAATTGTCTGATTGACAGCTAATAAGTCTTTTTATCCCCCCAAAATAATAAAGTATTCCATTAAAAATGCCGAGAACATAATACAAAACACTAACTTTTCAGAGATCAAGCTGTTTCCATTTATGCTAAGCTAAAGTTAAACAGCTTGCTGGCTCCAGATCAATATTTTACCTAAAGAAATGACAGTGGTATCAATCTTCTCATGTAACTGTTGGAGGGAAAGCTAATAGATGTTTCATTAAAAATGCCTAGAAAATAATACTAACCACTGGCAAAACTGAAGTCTGAACTGAAGTAATATAAATGATAAATCTGCCTAGAGGGAAGAGGCGAAGCTAAACCTATCCAACATTTTCTGTCAGTTAAGCATCTCTGTCCTGTCCAGTCAAAACATGAAATATAACTCAGTTTCTTAATAATATATAGATATTTTTTGAGAAGCAGTCAGGCTGCGAGAGAGAGAGAGCGAAGGTGAATAAGATGAAAAATCTGAGGAGAGAAGCCTGTGTCTCTTTACAAAGCAGATGTTTGGCTTGTCTAATGTTGAGGAGCTATGTGATATTTAGGATCTCCTCTGTCCTGTCTGCCAGGCCCCTCAGGGATGAAGGGCGGGTGGGGGTTGGTAGTGATGGTGGGCAACACTTGCCAGAGACTGACAGGAAGCTTTATCTCGACATCTCTGTCACTCACCCGCATTAGACCTTCCCTCTACGTTCGGAGAGCTGTCATGCCACAGTTTGCCGCTCAACTCCTCTGCACCCCGCCGCCGCCGCCACTGCCCCCCCCCTTGTTACGTAACCTGCCACCCCTATCACAAAGACCCATCACAAAACCAAGGCCTTACACACACATACACACACCACACACACATCCAGAGCACCATGCATGGCTGGAATGAGATCTGACTGCTGTGAATGCTCGCTGTAAAGGGCGCTATAGAATATGTGGGTGAATGAGGTCCATTGCAGTGATAATACTGATCATACAGTGCTGGAGTCCAAAGCAATTTCCTCTTCTCTCCCCAGCACCTCCGCCTCTGTATCGGACATAACATCCTGAGACGGCGGAGATTGGTAGCCAGGATGCTGAATTTTTCATGAGGCAGGAAAGGTTAGATAAGATCCTCCCACGTATTGGAGATAGTGCACTTACAGATCTGTCTTTGGAGCCGAATGGTGAAAAATAAATTTGAATGGCTCAGATTTTGAATGTGACCCCTTCCGCTAAAAGAACACTCAGAGATGAAATGTTTCTGAGCTCAGAAAGTGTCGGAACAGGTACTGAAGTGGCACAAAATATTTTCCACCTGTTATGACGGCTTGAATTGTGTCGCCTGGGCAGACTCACGACTCACAAAACCACAGTTTCACTGAAAATTTACAGTTCCTCTTCATTCAAGCTGCAAACACATCATGCCTTTCATCCTAAATACTGCTTATTGCTGCCTCTGATGCTTCATATTTTCATCAAGTTATATTTAAAAACTTTAGTGTTTCTTTACCCAGAAATTACAATAGCTTACATGACAATTACAATGATTGTATAACATAAAGGAAATGTGCCTTTCAGTTTAAAAGAACACAATGGCCACTCAAAAGAAAAGGGAGATGTAAGTCTGATTGTTGCGATTGTTATTATAATTTTTGCATTTGCACTGAAGAGGTAAAGAAATAAATATAAAATGACTACAAAAGAAATAATAAGGCAACGCCAACAATGTGATTGTATGAGTAACACCATTGTTCACGCAATCGAAGGCTCTTGAAGTTTCGTTTTGACTAATTCTATGCTGTCAAAACTGTAAGAATATATTTGTTCCTCTTGTCTCTCATTTAACTTTATATAATAATAACAAGGTTGAATTGACTTTATTATGTCTTTATGATACGGTTTCAAAGACACTATTAAAAAAAAATCATAGAGGAATTTAGTGGAACCAACCAATCTTTTCACATTAACGTAGCATAAATATAAAAGTCTTACTTATTTAGTCCCGACAGGATGCAACAATTAACACAAATTCAACCGATCCCTGTGAATTCTGCACGAACTTGAAATTTTTTCCAATCATCACAAATTTTCCACAAATTTGACCAATCATCGTAGCTTCCTGGGTGTTCCACCAATCACAGCAGTCCTCTGTGCTAATGTCATACACATACGTCTCACTGAACCGACTTCACTAACTTTTCACGGATACTGAAAAGAACACAAGGTTTGTAATTCTTATTAACATTTATCAATGCTCTATGCTCCTTTATATCTAATAAATTTGTGCTCGTTATTTGAGCTGAGTTTGAGCTCCAAAAAGATTGAGCCTTTTTGTGTAATGCATCCCAAGTGGACTTCTTTATTTCCAAAAAAAACAAAAAAACAACCCATATTTTGTTAGATATTTGTAATCCTGTACCTTTTTGGCAAGGTTATGTGAAAAACTCGGGTCAGTGTGATTTTATGCTCATCACCAGAACAAATTGCCTTTGATTGTAAATGAGTTATTCAAAATAAATAAATAAGTAAATAAACAAATAAACAAAGAAAGAAAGAAATGGCAACTTTTTGTTTTTTCACTTGCTCTTGCAACCAAAAAACCTTGCGTCATGCATCACAGTATCTGAGACAAGCTGCCATGAAATCAGGCATTTAAGGCCGCAACCATCCCAATAAACGCCTGCCAGATCCCAGAGGGATTGTTTATTTTATTTTTGTATTTATTTTCAGAACACTTCAGAGCTCATTAACTCCTAACCTGGAGTTATTTGACTTGAAATGATGAGCTGAATGAATGTACTGTACAGAGTTCGGTTAACTCATTAAATTAAGTTTCTAAAGAAACATGATCAGCATATTAGCAGACTTCCCAGCGTGCATTGTTTGAGAGCTAAAACTCTCTTGAGACTTTTTCAGTCTGAAGAAAATATATATGATGGAAATTTGCTGTTATGTCTCTAATAGTTTTAAGTCAACTTTATATCTTAAGCTTAATGATCATGGTTTCTCAAGTTCAGCTGAAGTACTATCAAGTTTATTAGAAAGTTTTATTTGTTTTGAATCATTACAAAATTACACCAACTTCACTTTTCAAATTCCGTCAACTTTAAATTTTAAGGTATCCTGGACACCAACCTTTTTCCACTTAAAGCTATAGTTGCTCGCTGCAGGCCTGTAAAAACTCTGACCAATCCCTGCCATTCGGTCCGAATGGAAAGGAACCAATCAGATGCCTTCATGTCTCGTCCTGCCCACGCCCCCCTCTGTCCCTCCCTCCTCCCTGCGTGCGCACTCATCACGTTTCACCGTTGCCGGAAATATTCAGCACACTCCTCAACAGAAAGTTCATAAGAGTACAATTGCAGAGAAAATGCAGCCAAAAATTGAGCGGTGGAGACAATTGAGGCATCTGAAGGGCCTGAGAAGTGATGCAGAGGTTGCTGTCTTTCTGTTGGACAGGTAATTATTTGTTTTGCTTCGGGGGGATTTGTTATTTTCATGAAATATGTAACGTTTGCCAACTTAGCTACTTTTGTAGCTCGTATTAGCCCAATGCTAACATTAGCTTCTCTGTCGGTGTAAGCCGGTCGTCGGTACATACTGCTTATCTAACTTATAGGAGCTGTGCTTCCTGCATGGAGCATTGAGCATTTTTACTCGACGTGGGGCGTGGCTTTGGACGGAGCACTGACGGGAGGGGGAGGAGGTGGTGGAGCTTAGAGGAGGTGCCACTTTCAAATCTTGCTAGCTCTCCAACATTACCAACTATAGCTTTAAAATAAATAGTTTATTTTTTACAGTGTAAGAATTGTAAGTATTTGTTCTAATTCTCATTTAATTTTATTTACTTCTAATAGGTTTCATCTACTTTCTGATGACTTTATGATATATTAACTATATCTTTATCACTTAATAGTGCTGTTACTGCATTTTTGGGCGCAAAAGTTCCTTTCTTCACTATCTTTGATGACAGAGAAATGTCTTACTTTTAAAACAGAAGCATCCCCATGGCAACACCTCTGTTTTGCTCAAGATGGTTTGTGGGGCAGAAGATTACAGGCTGAGAAACGACGACAAAGCCACACGAGGAGGAATCCAGCACAGAGATGGGAGTTTGATGGAGGGAAAGGCTTGATGGTAGGCCTGGTAAATGCTCCCCTGGGCTCTCTCCAGGCACAGACATCTACAAATATTTCCATAATCACCGAAAAGCCCGGTGACTGCCAGGCCCAAAGCCCAGATGTAGCAGACAACATGTTTGAGCTCTTAGTCGTAAAGGTCAGTAGCTGCTCCTCAAACATGGATAAAAAGCCACGCTGCCATTTTCAGCCACGATCCCGAGCACAGGTTGCAGTCTTTTTTTGACAGGAATGAGCTTCTTTCTCTCTCAACAGCCAAGACAAGATAACATCAGAGGGCCAGGGGAGTGTGAATCATGTTTTTCACTCAAACTTCACAGCAGTGTATAGATCTGTCTTTACTTGGCAGCGATTTAATGCAATTTGGCAAGTTTGTTTTGGCCCAAATCGCTTAAAATGACCAAAGTATGCTCATTTTCAAGCTCATACTTTTATTTTGGGTTTCTACTAGAATAAGTTTACATGTTTTCAGGTTCAAAAAACACTTTATTTTTCTCATACTGACTGTTGCAGCACTTCTATTCACCCTCTGTTTGAAACACTTAGCTTCTGGTCCCCAGTCTCGTTCCAAATTACGTCTTTAATTTGCTGCATGTAATGCAATTGTGTTACATTCTGATGTCACCATGTTACAGAAGAAAGGCTGGATAACAAACAGGGCTTTTTCAGGCAGTTTGCAGACCTTTGCAGACCTTTTATATGCACGTACAGCTATATTACACATTAAAGGAAAAAAGCATAATACTGTATGACCACTTCAGAGGCATAGTTCAGATTATTTAAAGTGGTTGTATAAGGTACTTATCCATAGTCTGTGTGTAAACTACAGTATGCTGGTCAGCCACTTAAAAAAATCAATACCAGTTTAAATGCAGACTATATTTAGAATAAATTTAAAATGTTTTCAGACAGCCTTTTATAATGAAAGACTGCTCTAATAAAAGCCAGATATTGCTGTCTCGAAACCAACCAAACTTCATTATCAGAATCAGTAATTTTACCTTGCACAACACAGGTATTTGTGGTCTACCACTGCTTCGATCTGTTAGTTTGTCGGTGTTATTGTGTGACTTTGGTGCTTTAAAAGTCTAGTTTGGATTCACCAAAGTCACACAATAACACAAACAAACTGACCGATGGAGGCAGAAGTTGACCAGCAACTCCTGTGTTCTCTGAGGTAAAATGACTGTTTTTTCAAATGGAGTCTGGTTCAGCGAGAGAGCATTTTATAACAATGTTTTCCAGTCAAAAACGGCTTATGACGGCGAGGTAAAAGATTCTAAATAAGGTGAGACTGATTGGTTTGCGTGCATATATCCGACATAATCATCTTAAGTCTGAATGCTTCTGATCACATTCAGCCACCTCTTTCCTTTGCTGCTATACAGTTGCCCTCCTAATCGACTCAGTCTCAGCTCCAACCTCTCACTGGAGGCCCTTCAACGGAGGACATGTTTTGACTCGCAGGTCAGCGCTAAATAAAGCTTGCATGACACTAGCAATAATCAAGAAATGGCATTCCATCTGTGTTAAACTCTTGCTTGTTGAGCTGACCATTAACCGACTGTGACTCACAGCTTGTTTGGCGGCGACAGTGACGTGTGCCAACTCTTTGGCAAACAATGATTAAATTACTTTTATTGGAGTGAGCTTTTCATGTTGCGGGATAAAAATGACCTTTGAGTGCTTTTCAGAGTTGAAGAGTTGTCAAAGCATAATGTGGGAGGGTGAGTTGATGGGTATGTAATTTATGGGGATGCTATGAATTTGTTTTCACATTCACGTCGACAGAAAAGTCTGTAAATTTTAAACTTTATGAAAGCTACACTATTAGAAATAATGGTGCCAACTGGAACCTTAAAGCATTCTTTGGCTTGTCACTAAAGGAGAACCCTTTTTGGTTCTTTGTCAAACCTCTTCTAAAGGTTTCACTCAGAGAGTTCTACCTAGAACCCAACATGAAGGGTGTTACCTAGAACCATTGGTCAAAGGTTCTACTCCCCAACAGAGGTTCTACAGAAAACCTTTAGTGTACTGGTTCCACCTGGAACCATACCTGAGGGTTCTATCAAGAACCTTTCCACCTTCTAAGTGTGACAGACAAACAAACAACAAACAAAACAAGAACACACCCAAGGGGGGGGACTTTTTTATATTCCAAACGTTTTATCTAGAATCCACCTGGGGGGTTCTATCGTGAACCCGCTTATATTTCAAGGGTTTTATCTAGAACTGACGTAGGGGTTCTATTGAGAACCTTTTTATATTCCAAGGGATTTATCTCAAATCCACCTGGGCGGTTAGCGAGTATCTTTTTATATTCCAAGGGATTTATCTAGAACTCACCCTTGGGTTCTATCAAAAACCCTTTTTTATATTTGTTTAGAACCCACCTAGAGGGCTTCACTGAGAATCCTCTTATATTCCACAGATTTTATCTATAACTGACCTAGGGGGTTCTATAGAGAACCTTTTTTATTCCAAGTGTTTTATCTCGAACCCACCTGGGTGGTTCCTGGGAACCTTTTAAAATTCCAAGGGTCCGTGAATGTTCTCATTCGTCCAGGTCATTGTAATCTCAGGAAACATTAAATCGAAAGCAACTGGGGTGAGACGTCTTTTTAAAAATAGATTTTTAAACAAGTCCAGTTGCTTTCAATTTAATGTTTCCTGAGAAAATTCTAAGGGGTTTAGCTAGAACCCACCCTGGAAGGTTGTATTGAGAAGCTTCTTATATTTTATCTTGAACCCACCTGAGTAGTTACTGAGAACCTTCTTATATTCCACGCGTTTTATCTCAAACCTACCTGGGTGGTTATCAAGAACCTTTTTATATTCAAATGGGTTTATCTATAACCCACATGGAGGGCTCTATCAAGGATGTTTTTATGTTCCAAGAAGTTTATATAGAACCTACATGGGGGTTTCTTTCGAGAATCTAAGCATTTATTCCAGAACCTACCCAGGGGGTTATACCAAGAACCCTTTCAAATCCCAAAGGGTTTTATCTAGAACCCACACAGGGGATTCTTCCAAGAACCCTTTTATGTTATGGTACGAAGAACCTTTGACAAACCATAGACAACAGAGTTTTTCCAGATTTCAACGATCAAACTTGGAGAACTAATGTGAAAAAGGGTTCTTTTGATGAAAAGGGCTTTTAATGGAACCCCGTAGTCTTACAAAGAAGAACCCTTGACGAACCCCGTCTTCAACAAAAGGTTCTTCAGAAGCAAATTGCTCTGGGTACAACCTCAGCCCTTCAAGAAGAACCCTTTAGGAACCCTTATTTCTGAGATTGTATTCTTCAAAAGAAATAAGTTTTCTCACAGCCCATTGGTAAGCAAAAACTGCTGCATTTTTAATCATTCTGCTGAACAATTCAGGATGATGTTGAAGAAAAAAACCTTCTTCATGTCAGTTCACTCTGCAGAGTGGGTAACCTGAGCTTATTTTACCATATTAAGGATCCCTTTGATAATGGTTGGAACTGCCAAATCAAGGGCTGGTAAATATTCCAGGAGTGCAGGTATTCACCTCCTCTGACAACCAAGGACATATTTAGTATAAGCAGGCAAGGTGAGCTGGGCGAGAGTCCGCACACGACTCGTTTCATGACCCCTACAAACGTGCTTTGATAAATATGTATGTGTTAGTAATGTTTTCCACTGCCAGGCAAGGTTACTGTACAAAGGTGAGCATTTGTAAATCCAGGACAGACACAGGTCAGGTTGTTGTTGCAGAGATTAGACTGTTTTTTTTTTGTTTTGTTTTGTTTTGTTTTGTTCCCACCCTCATGCTGAATAAAGTGACCTATGAGAGAATCCTTTGTCACAACAGAACCAGCCTGAGGGTTTGGATGGTTTGTACGTACAATGAGGCATCATCAGTCACACATCAGTGTCTGTGTTAGTGATAAGAAGCAGCTGTGTGCTTTTAACAAATCAGGAGACATTGTTGATTAATCATATGATCTTTTGAATCTTACAAGTGTTTCCGGATCAGATATTAACTACCAGGCAAATTTACCATCTACTCTGAGAAACAAGTGATCCAAAAATGCTCTTCTTGAAGGGGGGAGGTTCTACCAAGAACCATTTGCTTTTGAAGAACCCTTTTTTTGAACAAAGTGTTTGTCAAGGGCTCTTTGTAAGATGAGGGGTCCCTTTAAGAACAGTTTTCATCCAAAGAACCATTTTTGGAAGGAAGAGTCCTTAAAGGATTGTTGAAATCCTTGAAGAACTCTTTCGCTAAAGGTTTGTCAAGGGTTCTTTGTACAGTAAAATAAAAGGGTTCTTGGTAGAACTCCATGAGTTGGTTCTCGAAAAAACCTTTGAAATATAAAAAAAAGTTCTTGATAGAATCCCATTGATGTGTTCTTAATAAAACACTTGGAATATAAAAGGGTTCTTGGTAGAAACCTCCAGGTGGAAGATAAAAAAGTTCTCAGAAGAACCCCTGTGGTGGATTCTAGATGAAACCCATGGGATATAAAAGGTCTTTCAATAGAACCCCCCTGGATGGGTTCTACATAAAAACCTTCAGATATATAGGGTTCTCAATAGAATCACAAAGGTGGGTTCTGGATAAAATCCTTGGAATGTAAAAGGGTTCCTGATAGAACCCAATAGAACCACCCTGGATGTGTTCTAGAATAAATCTGTAGAATATAAAAAGGTTCCAGGTGGGTTCTGGATAAAATGGTTGGAATATAGAAAGGTTCTCGGGATAACTCACTTGGTGGGTTCTTCTTAGCACCCTTAGAAGATGGAAATGTTCTCGATAAAACCCTCAGGCAGGGTTCTGGTTGAATGGTTGAACCATTACACCATAGAAAAGTTCTTTGTAGAACCTTTCATAGGGGGTTCTGGGAGGAACTTTTACTGGTGGTTCTAGGTATAACCCTTTATTTTAGGTTTTAGGTAGAAAGTGTTCCAAGTGGAACCTTTAGAGTAGAGAGAATTATAATAATATGTGTGTTCCAGTTGGTTCCATGTTTCATCCACTTTCAGGTTGGAAAAATGCCCATGAATCTCTTATCTTGTACATTTGTTTGTTCTTTTCTTTACCAAAGAACAGTAGAACGAACATGCAGGTACCAGTCGTCCCTTTCGCCAGTTAAAATGAAAAACACTGCCAGCGGTAGATCATATCAGCTGTAGCTAATAAACAATATTCCGTAGGCGACGTGTCCAAAGGTCGAGATGAAACCGATGACTGTCTACTCAATATGCTCCCTGCCAGTCATCTGTGCTCATAGATGACTTGCATCATGACATCATTTACTAGATAAAGAGACGCCTTCTCTGACTAACACCAACACCACTCTACAGTCTGAGAGGATTGTGTGTTTCCTCTGCAGGTCAACGAAACAAACAGAGCAGAGACTCTGCTTCTTTCAGTGGTGTCATTGTGATTGTGACACCACTGTTGTCATAATGCTTGTGATGTTCAGTGTATTACAGTGTACCAGGGTAAACTTCCAAAGGTATGACTTTCAATTCTGTCAAAAACACAAACGATCCTCTTTCCATTAAACTCATGAAGATGCTGTATTGAGTTTCACACACGCCACCGGAGACCAGTTAGATTTGTGCTACACTGTCACACTGAGGGCAACTTTGAACTGTCTAGCCAAGAAAATGACTCCTGTCACCAGCGAAGGGAGCAAGCAGATCAACATTCACATCCCTGCCGAACAAGTGTCCAACATGCATCCCTATCCAATTTGAAAGGGTCTTTGTCTCTGCACCTCAAGTCTGTAACTTAGTTTTGTTCTGCTTTTGAAGCTTGAAACAAAGTTGACCTGCTAGCCACACTAAGGAAGCTAAGCTAAGAAAACAGTAGCACAAAAAACAACAGCACGATTCAAAGAAACACGCTGAGAGAGGCCAGCAGAAAAGAAACACCACCACCAGTGTAACCAAGCGTCTTGGGTTTGTCTAACGGCACAGGTTTAGTAATAAAATAATAAACGGACATAGAGACATTGTGCAGTGACCAGCAGCAAAAGCTTCTTTTTATCAGTGACCAGGTCACTTTGTCAGTCTGTTGGTTGGTCCACAAAAATTTGTGTTTTAGTTCCATTTAGTTCTTGTGTTTATTATGGGCGTGGTAATGGAAGTGGCTTATCACAAAAAGGCACATAACTTTCAAATGGATTCACAGACTCGCACGAGATTTTGTAGAAAGGTCGTCATGAGCCAAAGGACAGCTGATGATCTGTTCATGTCAACTGGTAAAAAGGGGGCGTGGCGGCGGGAGTGGCCTAACACAGAGGCGCATAACAAACTCAGGAATCGTTTATTGCAAACTCTTGTGGGAGGCACTCAGCAGAGTTCCTGTTTCTGTTTTGCAAGTTACCCCCTTTCACAACTCCTGAACTATTTGTTGTAGACATTTGTGGGAGGGAGGGAGTTCCTTTTTCATTTCTGAAGGTTAGCCTATACTTTAGCCACACCTCCTTTAACACTGTTTGTCACAGAGCCTTGCAGCAGGCGTCATTAGACTAGACTTAGACTTGTTAATTTCTCCCCCACATGTCAACAACATAACTTCATCTCTGAGGGGACAAACTACCTCAAAACACAGAAGGCTTTTCAATCACAATGTGTCATATACCATATACCCCGGTGAAATGTCAGGAGGGTATGAAAAAAAAAAAGATTCTGCCCCAGCCTGTGTGACATCACCGATTTAATAATCCTTGGGACATCACTGGTGTGATTAATTCAATTTGCGTGTGGCATCAGTCATATTGACTGTGACACCACTGATGTCATAATGCTTGTGGCCTCATTGAAGTAAAAATGGTTGTGACATCATTACTGGTGTCACATTTGCTCGTGACACAATCACTTATGTCCTTTTGCTTGTGACATCACTGGCGCTGGCCTGCGATGTAAGACGCTTGTGTGTTTCATCTTTCCTGCTGCTATCACCTGTACGCCGTTTTTAAAAAGTACACATGCCGTAAATAATTCAAGCTTCCTGCCGGCAGTCTCAATGTGATGCCTTAAAATAGTAGTTTATAGTTTATTTAAACTTTATTATATTCAGTTTGTTTTTAGATCGTAATATATGGTTATTTTTGTACGTGCACAGAAGAGTCACTCTTTCGATCACTTTGACTATACATGGCCTTCTAAAGTCCCAAGGGGGTAATCACTACATTTCCCAGTGATGCCTGCTTGGCTAAGCAGTTTTAATACACAAATCAATTTTGCATTACCCCCTTCTGGCTGTGAGTGCTCATAGTGTGAGAGCCATGAAAAATTGATGGGCCTTAGCATGCAGATTGCAGCCCTAGTGAATCTTAAATCTGGCCAGGCCTTTTTTTTTTTTAACAAGACAATGTCAAAGGGGTGGGCTGACTGTTTGTTTTGCTTGTAAAACTGTTGTTCTGCTCTTTTACTCTGAAAAGAGAGACAGCTGCTCCAGTGGAGAGATGGCGTTAAGAGGCACAGCATGAGAAAGTATGATGGGAGGAAAAACACAGAAAGAGGAAAAGTTTTCAGTAATCCCAAATGACACACACACACACACACACACACAAAGAGCCAGACAATATAAACAAGTATTCTTCCCGCTTCTCCGTATTAAAATTAAATACGATGACCAGTATCTTAAATAGCATTTGTTTTTGCCACAGCAATTATATTGTGTCATTTCGCGAGCTGCTCTGTATTTGACCAGCTGATGACTTGACTGCTGGAAGAAATTATAGCGCCCATAATTAGCTTTCACTATGAAATGAAGCTATCACGGGAGAGAATGAGGAAATTTCACACTTTGGAAATTAGATTTTGCAAGGTGCTGTGCCGATGTCCTTGAGTATATGCACATCAAAAGCCTTTTTCCTCCGCTCTCACTCAGTCCTTTTCTTTGACGAATACAGACAAAAATCTGCAATGAACAGCAAATTGAACAGCAAAGAGGCGTTTTTGAGGGTCTAACTGCCACATTTGTTAATGTAGTGATTTCTTTCAGTTCTACAATACGCGCGATGTCTTCAATTATTCACTGCTGTCGAAATTGGCAGCATTGGTAATCACAACAGTCTCTTTCAAGCGCGGCTCTGACATTTTATTATGTGAAGTTTCACTCTGTTACATCAACATTAAATTAACATTAAAATTGCTTAGCATGTTATCAACACTACTTGTCAAACTGTGCTAGAGATGTGAAATAGCATAACAATGTCTTTAAAGGTGCTATGTGAATTTAGCATTTAATGGTTCTCACTAAAATGCATTTTGTTTGTTTGTTTGAGGCCTAACATTGCATTTCCCTCCCCATAAAACATTTGCCAATCTTTTAAAAATATTTTTGCTAGCTAGCAGCAGAGGAGGCATTAGACTTTCTTGTCGCCCGTCATTTTGACAAACAGGGTTTAAAAAAAATCCAGTCATTATTTAGGATCACCCTTCATTTTGATTTCAATTTTTAATGATAATGATACTTTAATAACATGATTCATGAGAAACAATCAAAATAAAATTTGCTATACAGACCAAACTCACAGATTATGCATTTATAAGTGCATGGAGAGAAAAGATAACGGCACCAACGTTGTCACTTTCTATGTCGACACCACACGAAGCAGCGATTGAGTACGGTGTCGAGGTCAGAGACGATGCCCAAAGGTTTTTTGACAGATTTAATTACTTTTGTGATGTACTCTGTTTGACAGTGTTATGTATGAATTACTTAATGTTACAGTACATAGCACTTTATGTTTTAGTCTGTCAAAATGATGGACGGCCTTCAGGTTCTTTGTCATTGTTTAAAAAAAAATTAAGAGAATATTTTTGGCTAATGCAGCCCCTGGCTCACAGTACTGCCACTAATTGACATAACTGAGGGGTTCTTTTTGCATTTAAGACAGACAGAGGACAGGCCCGGGCTATGATCTCAGTGTACTTAAATTAGAGAGTATCTCAAGTTGGATCTCAAGATGGACACAGTGAATAAATTCACCACGATCAAATCTTTCTATGAATCAATACTCCAGCACCAACCAGATTAGTGTGCCTTTGGAGGCTTTTTATCCTGTGAAGTCTCGTCAGAGGAAACAAATACCCAACGCATGTTTAGAAAAACTTCTGTGTTATAAAAGAGTAAACTACAGAGAACACTGGTTAGGTGACTCTACGTGATTTGACAAGCCTGCACACTTCTATAGTTTATATGTAGGCATGTGTTTTGAGAAGCTAGTTGCATGTTGAAACATGATGTACTTTCAGCTTCAGGACAATATAACCAACGTGTGCAAGGAATCACAAATGGGTTTCTGTTTTTGGGAATGCAAAAGTACTTTTCTTAGTCAGTAACGCCGTAACGTAACAGGTTACTTTTTAATGACAGTAATCTTGTAATGTCATGAGCTACATTTAGAAGTAATGCTACCTAACTGTCCAACACTCACTCACTAACCCTGGGTATCTTTAAAAACAAATGCCCTGTTCCGATGAATTGCATGTAAACTTTGTTAGGGCAGTTATTGAAACTTTTTGTTACTATAGATTTATTTACTTATTTTCTGGTCTTAATTTTGGGCTTATATTGAATGTTATTGTCTCATTGTCACCTCATCTCATCTCATCACTGTGTGATTTTAAATTGTTGCCTTTTTGTTGTCATTTTTGTGTTGATCCCAGGAAGACTAGCAACCGCTTTGTGGAAGTTAATGGGGATCAAAATAAGATATAAACCATAAACACTAAAGGTACAACCTATGCATCATATTTGCATAAAAAGTCTACAGAAAAACACACACAAAAAAAATGGTGGCACGGTGAGCAAAAAAAAATAAACCTCATGTCAAAATACCTGCTTTATCTTAACTGATGTAGTTGGATGTGTGCATTGCTCAATATTTCCTTATCTACAGCAATGTGTAGAAATATCAGTACATGATTGTGTCTTCACAATGTAAATGTCAGAACATGTCCATGGAGGGAGGTGACATATGTGCAGAACACGCAGAATATGTTGAGATAAGAAAACTGTAAATGTAGAATAGTTTCTTTCGCAGCACAGTAGTTCATATGGACGTTGCAGGCGAGTTGCTTTTGTGCCATTTAATCTTTTCGAGTCAGGATCTGTTTGGACAGGGTGATGTGAGCAGACTAACATACAAACATGCTGACTTAAATGCTCTAAATACTGTTCACACACTTATCGTCTATATGTTAATCTGCGCACTAAAGGAAGTCCTTCATGGTCAAATTCATGATTTGTGGCGTGCACACGTTCAAAACCGGTCTACCTGACTCCAAAAACAGGATGCTGCATTCTACAGTTTCTCTATGGAGAAGGGGGTTTGTTGCCATGACAATAGTAATGTCACTTCAGTGGCAGAGATGTTA